>PVJO010003886.1:9385-116616 GCA_004026905.1 Hystrix cristata | reverse complement strand
ATTTGAAAACACTTCCACCATAGTGATAGTTTTATGCCACAACATCTCAGTGCACTTGATAATGAGGAGAAACACAGGTGAGATGAACAATAACTCTGGATTTTCTGATTAAACTCTAGGGTAGCAAATTTTCTGGTATTTCTTCCAACAAAAATGGTCCACTTATTGGTGTTTTCCCCACCCTTTACTGTTTGCTATGACAGCTAGTAGTCATTGTATGGCAAACCACCCCCAACATGGAGGTTTAAAACCAAATCACTGATGTAGCTCATAATTCTGTAGGTCAGCGAGTAGAGCTGGGCTCAGCTGGCTGGTTCTTCTGTTATAAACTAGGTAGATCTTTTCTAGTCTCACTCAGGTGTCCTACTCAGTTGATAAACTGTTTGTAATTCTCTACTAAACAAGGGTTCTTAGTTCTTTACATGGCCTTTCTTTCTCCTCCAGGTTAGCCTGGAGCTCTTGGCATGGTAGCAGAGTTCTAGAAGCAGCAAGGTCAATCTACAAAGCTTTTCATGTCTCAGCTAGCATCATATTTCACAACTATTAGAGTCCCTCCTTTCTCAGAAGATAGCTGAATACTCTTTCAATGGGAAATAGCTACAGTTACATTACCAGGATGTGGATACAGGGAATGAAAGAATTTGTGTACATCCTTGCAGCCTACTACACTTACATACATATCTATACATATATCATATATAATATATGTATAGATCCCCCCAATTCAAGGTAGGTTGACATGGAAAAAGTGGAATTCTATGTGTATCCTGTGTATTAAATATATGTAAAAATACTATGTGTATTAAGTACAGATGCATACAAACTTTTAATATATTAAGAAATATGTTCTCAATCTTCAAGTAAAATTGACAGTGAAGAAAGATATTCTAAAAAATAAAAAGAAAGATATTCTATATGATTCATTAGTTTTGGCTGCCATCCAGCCCATTTGGGAGTGCTTGTGCCATATCCGAGGAAATAGTTATCAAATGCTTAAAACAGCACTATTATAGCATAAGACATAAGGACTAATTGTGCCTGGAACTTGAATATTGGGAAAGAAAAGAGAGGGCAGATGATGTTAAGAGGTAACACTTGAACTGAAATTTATGGTAGGTATATGGGAAGAAATGGGGATAAATAGAGGAGGAAGAGCACCCTGAGGCAAGAGAAATATAAAAATAAATACAGGACAGAAATTTATTGCATTATTTCTTTAACATTGAGGATTTGGGGCCATTCGTACAGTATAAAATAAATCTTTGTTATCCGTCACTTTGCAAACTTGAGACTAAGGTTCCTGATATTGCCCTAAAATTATTTTTAGAAAGTTAATTGAAGTAGAATAGAAACAGGCCACCTGGATGATACATTTCCTTTCAGCTTTCTAAAGGATTATAATGTATAGCTTTATGATGCTTAGAGACACATAATAGTAAGCAGAAATGCAGGAGCACAAGATGGAATTATACCGAGATGCTTAAAGTGGAAGGTTCTTTGGAAACCCTATAGAGGAGACATTTGAGCTAGGCCTAAATATGTGGTAGATGAATGTTTGTCCATCAGAGCCGGAGCTTGCATGGACTGGCTCAAAAAGTGGACCAGCACCAGCGTACTTCATCTACAGCCACCTGTGGCTTTTGGAGATACAGAACAGAGAGCCAGAAAAATCAGTACCACTGACCAGTTAGTCTGACTATGGATTCATGGAACCTTCTATCACTCGTGCTGGTTTGTCTTCAGCATCTGCTCCTGCTGGTACATACATGCATGTTTCAAGGCTGAGCATTGTCCATGCCTGTCCTGCTAACAAGCAATTAAAAACACACCAAAGACGCGTCGGTCTTTTCGCCTAGTAAATGGAATCCAAAGTATGCAGAAAGTGTGATTGTGCTTTCGTTGCTGGGGTGGTGAGAAGTTGCTATTGGCACCTCTCACACACCATTTTATTTTATTTTATTCTATTCTATTTTAATTTTTTACCGGGAATATGTATTGGTATATAGTATACATAGTGATCACATTCATCATGGTTATTTCGTACCTGTACATGATGAATCTTGGTTTTCTCCCCCCTCTTCCCCACCCTCCCTTCTGCTTCCGCCTTCCCTATTTATAGCAGGTTTATTTATATATATATATTTTTTTCCATTTTTTCCCTTTCCATTTTAGCTCTCTGTCCTGCCCTATATATGAACACAGAATTTCACAGCACAAACCTGGAGGCATCCCTCTCATTTATTTATTGTGACTCCCCAAAACTCAACTTTTCAAACTTTATTTCTAAGGTAGTTCATTAAAAAAAATAAATGTTTAGATTGATGTGTCAGTCATCATTCTATCGCTATAAAAAATACTTGAGAGCATCAATTTATAAAGGGGAAAGGTTTATTTTGGCTCACAGTTTTTGAGAATATAGTTTATGATCAGTTGGTTCTGTTGCTTTGGGGCCTGTTACAGGGGTGCCAGATAGAAATAATGGGGAATACATGGTAGAACAAATTGCTCTCTGCATGGTTACAAGTAAAAGAAAGAAGAGGAATAGGCTGGTGTCCCCAAATCCCTGTCTGGGGCAAACTTCCAAAGACCCATCTCCCAGAGATTCCCCAGCTTCCTGACAGTATTACCCTGTGGGCCAAGGCTTTATTTAACACAAGCGCTTTGGGGAGACATTTAAATTACAAAATATTGCAATTGGGAATGATCATACAACCTATTCACGTATGATTTCAAATATTACTACTTAATTTACTATAAACTGAATCTTCCCTGCAGATAAGGTGATAGAAAAATTATATTGTAAATTATGTACCAAAGTTCAAATTCCCTACAGTTACCTCTGGCAGAATAATTTGAATATGGCCCCAGGTGTTTATTTTTGAAATGCAAATACAGTTCCATTAGGAACAGCTGTGGCTACAGTGCTGCTTCCTGCACTGTAAGTTTAATGGGAATTGATTCATCAGTATGTGTGCTTTGGATAGGGTTGTTTAGTTTTCTGGCCTTTACATTCTACCTCTTCCTAACTCTCTAAATAAAACTATTCTCACACAACCTATTTGTGCCTTGTTCATGCATTTAAAAAATAATTTTGGAGTGCTGGGGATTTAGCTCAGTGGTTAGAGCGCTTGTCTCGCAAGCACAAGGCCCTGAGTTCGATCCCCAGCACCAAAACAAATAATAATAATACTAATTTTTTTAGGTCGGCAAGGTGGCACATGTTTGCAGTCCCAGCAATCTGGGAGGCTAAACCAAGAGGATCCCAAGTATGAGCCAGAATGGGCAACTTAGTGACTTAGCAAGACCCAGTCTCAAAATTAAAATTAAAAATTAAACCAAAATGTAAATTTCTATAAATTACTTGGCCAAATTGTGCTTATATTAATTTCTGTAAGATTACTTTTTATTTATCCACAAAGAAACCATGAAGTTTTAGGGTGAAAGCCCCAGGTAGAGGGGTCCCAATGGACAAGGCTTAGCGACGTGTCTCTAAATGCCCATCAAGGAGATGGTGGGTGGTAAAGGACAAGAAAGGAGCTTTAATCAGTGTGGCTCTACTGGGAAGAACAGAAGTTCTCATGACTAAGATCTGTCTTCTTCCAGGAGCTAGCAAGAATTTTGAGGTTTTATAGAAAGGGGAATGAAGGTAAGGTAGGGGTTTGCAGTTTGCATTGGAAGATTTTTGTTTTGGTTTTTGATTTTTGCTCTTTTTGTGTGTGTGTGTGCCGGCATCAAACCTGAGGCCTTTGTATTGATCTACATCCCTAACTCTTTTTATTGCTCGAGACAGGATCTTGCTAATTTGCCAAACTGCCCAGCCAGGCTGAGCTCAGACTTATCCTCTTCCTCCAGTTTTGCATAGCTGCCAAAGCTAGCGATCTTGGTCAGGTTGTGGACTAGTTGATCATCATCTCAGGACCATTCAGCCAGGGCCATGGTGGTGATCAGAAAGTGGCTGGAGCCTGGGGGCTGTTTTTGGTTCTTGTCACAAGATGTTTATCCATCAGACCTGTTGTTTTTAGAGTCTGAGGATGACTCAGGAGAACTCAGAGGAAAGAAAAACAAAACTCAGGGAGACAAAATGGAGTTCATTAGGTCAGTGACTGGGCCCTCCTTCAAAACTACTATAATAACTTTTGTAAATTAATTTTTATTTATCTATGAAGAATCAATTCTCTCTATTTTGTTGTGATAGTGTTACATTTTATGTAAAGGGCATTTTATAGTTATTGTCTTATATCAGCCCAATAACCCTGAGACAATAGGCCAAACTGATTATCTTTATTTTATAGGTGAACATACTCCAATCAGGGTATCTTTAAGGACTTGTGCCAGATTACTAAGACAGTGATTGGAAAACTCCACAGCTTGTGTTCTTTAGCTTTAGGACTCTTAAGACAAATTATAGGCAATGTTACTTCATCAGTAAACGTCTAACAGCTAGAAATAAATGGAAGAGGAGAGCCTGAAGCAATTTAGAAAGTGTCAGGGAAATCACTGATTGGAAAATACAGTCTTGCTGTTATGATGAGCAACTCATTCTATTATTTTTCCATACCCCCTTGTAGAAAATATTTCAACCTACTTCTTGTATGTGGGGAATTCTAAAGGGGCATTTAGGGATTGCAAGGTGGATGTATCCATGTCCAGTTTCCTGAATAGTTCAGGTACAGTCTCTTCTAAACTTCTGAACATTTGGGGTCATATCGTCTCGGGAGACTATAGAATCTGTCTCCCAGCTATCTAACACAGGCTTTCTCTGAACGATCACTGGCTGGTGTGGTTCCTGCTAGATACATTTCTAAACCTGCGCCACCACGCACCTTGACCAAACAACCTAGATGCCGGGTAAGCTCTGGTACTATCGAAAAAGCCACCCCCCCCATTCCATTGAGAGCTCCCACCTTTCTCCACCCACATACTACATCTTTTGCCCAATAATTACCACTGTGTGTAGAAGAAGGTTGATACTTTGCAACCAAAGGAGAACTTGCATGATTTAGAAAGGAGGTAGAAATAGAATGCCAGGGGTGAAATGTAGTATCTCAGCCATCCATCGGAGCTGAAGGGCTTCTGAGCCTCATGCAGATAGCAATGTCTGAGAAGGAAACCCTGTGTTCCTCTTTGGCCAGGCAGTGTACGGAATTCAATCTGATATTTAGACTGAGACAACATGTTGTCAGGTCCAGTAGGTGCTGGGGAGGTAGCTTCATGCATCCCATTGGCAGGATCCAAATTGGCTAAAGATTTGTAACATCCACACTGACATTAATTCCTTTCATCTTTGTTCTGTCTGGGAAGATGGGGCTGTACAGAGTAGTCAAAGAGATTGCTTACAGAAATTATCCCCAGGGCTTTACAGGCAACATGTTCTTGCAATCAGGAGGTAGCTAGCAGTTGGCTTGTCTGGAAAGAGAAAAAAATGCCACCAGACACTGTCTACAAGGGTTTTTACTCACCAAAGCATGACCTGTGGACAGTTTTAACAAAGATTCTATTTTTAAGACAAGGCATTATGGGACGGTTTGACCCTCATGTTTAGGAAAACAGCATACCAATTTATTTGTTAATGATGTCAACTGTTCAATGTCTTTAAATAGTGATCTGAGTTGTTTTATCATTTTAAATAAATCTAATTAGATCTCAAAGATTATATTAAGTCTTCAAAGAAAATTTTAATTTACGGAAAATTGTATTTAAGTGGAACTGGATAATAAATTCTCTAAATATTTTGTATTGTCACAAGATACTCTTCATGGACCATAGAGCGCACAGAGTATTTAAATCTAAGTTTTAAGTGTAGTAGACCAACAGAGTATAAGAAAGATCATTGTCTTCTGGTATTGCAAGCATAAGCTTATAAAATGAAATGAAACTTCCAAAATTTAAGTTCCAAATCCAACAAATACAACTTAGACTATTACTAGGACACATCTGTTTTTATTCAGAATTCTAATGCCAAATATGCAGACTTTTTTCCACACCTGCAATCAGTTCTCCAACGGTCCAGACACTAAGTGTCCAACATTTCAGTTCCATTCTAACACTAACTACCCCACAACATGAAGGTTTAACTTGTTCATCCAACTGCACAAGTTAGAAAGCTGAGTCCCACAAGCTGCTCCATCTAAGACGACATTTACAAGCTCAGGCTACTCATACTTCTGACTGACTGGCTATAAACCAGGGAACCCCACACTCTTCTCTTTGTGTCTGAGAATTTGCTAGAACAACTCACAGGAAATGCAGGAAATTTCTAGCTTATTGTGAAGGATATGACACAGGAACAGTTAAACGGAAGATACATAGGACAAGGATTGGAGGTGGGGAGAGGAGCTTTCCTTGCCTCTCCAGGGGCTCCACCTTCCCAGTATCTAGATATGTCCACCAACTAGGAAGCTCTCTGAACCTCATTACCCGGGGCTTTTATGGAGGTTCTTACACATACATAAGATTCATGAATCATGAGACTTTGTGATTAACTTAATTTCTATTCCTCTCTCCCCGTCGGCATAAAGAACAAAGCCAAGGGGCTGGGGATTTAGCTCAGTGATTAGAGTGCTTGCCTTGTAAGCACAAGGGCCTGAGTTCGATCCCCGGCACCACCAAAAACAAACAAACAAACAAAGAACAAAGCCAAATGTTCCAGCCATCTCATTACACGCTTGCTGCTTCAGGCAAGCCAGCCCCCAATTCTGCACCTGAAAACTGGCACTCATTAACATAACCCGGGTATGCTCGAGAAGGGCTTGTTATGAGTGACGAGAGATGGTCCTCTCATCTCTATCACTTAGGGAATTTCAGGACTTTTAGAAGTTGTGTACCAGGAATACAGGACAAAAACCAAGTATGTATTTCTAATATAACAATACCACCATATGCTTTTAGCTTAATAGACAAATAAGTTGGAAACTATTTTAAAAGAATAGAGTTTTCTTCTGAACTTTTAGAGGGCTGCTTAACAGATATTTCTTATTTATGTTACAAGTTAAACATTTTGGTAGAAACATCCTCTGATTTGGCAATACATGAAGTGAAAAATAGTCTCAAATCTAACCCTATAAAGTGCTCTTAAATAATTGTAATGTAATTAAGATTTAAGATGTTACAAAAATCCTGCCAAAATCTGTTAGCCTCCAAAGTCACCTTCAGTGTTTTCTATTTTGAAGACATTGAAAAAGACAGTGGTAAATAAAACTCGGAGGTCCAGACAGTAACCTTGACATCTTAGGTTGGATGCCCAGCATATAAAACCCACATTTTATTTCCTTTTATTTTAGTTAATGGCTCTGATTATAATGTGTAAAGGACAGAGGCTGTATTTACTTGCCTGTACATATGCCAGAATTTCATTTCCAGGTCTATAACTTTATGCTAGAATGATGGATTCTTGTGGTAACAAACAACCTCCATAGCTTGGTAGATATTTCTCCAGTCCCTTGCAGGATTTCAGGGAGTTCTGCTCCTTGTGTCCTCACTCCAGGAATGGTTTTGCCAGGGTAACAATTATCTCAAATATTCTTGTTGCTATGATAAAGGGAATGAGTTTCGGAGGACCTTGTACTGGAAATTAAATGCTGTATTCTAAAAACAGTGCTCATCATTTCTAGTCATAGCTTATGGTTCAGAACTGGTCAGAAACCCATTCAGTCTAAGGTGATCAAGAAGTACACCAAGACACGACTCCTGAAAGTGGAGCCCAGAAATATTGTAAAATAATTACAATTATTTAAGAACTATCACACTTTGGAATGTCTGGACATCCATGGAACAAATACTGAGAAGAAAATGTCCAGTACTGAAAACGATTTTTTTTAAAACTAATTTTTAGAGAAAAGAAGGAAAAGGCTGGTATAAAACTGCAAGATGAGAAGATACAGAAGCATCATGTATTCCAGAAAAGTTTGTTCATACATGTTCATGTACTTCTTAGGCTGGAAAACTAAACATTTAAATTCTTTTAGGTGTATATGATTTCAAATGCTTACATTCTAATTGCAAATAATAAGCAATAAAATGATCCCATAAATATCCATGAGTGTTGGTCAACTGGAGTTTATGCCTGAAACATATAAATGGCTAGATAGGCCTCTTTTTAAAAAAAAAATCAAACCTGTATCATGAAAAGGGAGAAAGAGAAAGATCCTAGAATCAAGAAAATTGCCTGGAACTTAATAAGGACTCTAAATACTTGTTGTGTGAAAGATTCCTTTATATAAGGAAAGTAATTTACATAAGGAAAGAAATCCATATGCTTGTAGATCTCACTCAGAGCTCTGGCTACCTTGTTGGGTCAGATTCCACTGTAGATACTGAATCAAGTAACAGATAAAGACAAAGAACATGTGAGTGAGCACAAAGGGGAGAAAGAAAAGATACTGAAGAGGAGCACGCAGTAACCCAACCAATGAATAAAGTAGGAAAAGGATTGAACATATAAATGTCAAGGTTCTTTTCTTTTCTTTTTTGTTTCCCTTCGAGATATAATAATTTCACCTCTTTATAGGGTACATTACACCAATTGAATTCATGTGTAGGATGTCTGTAGAACAAATCAGAGGAATTATCCCTTCAACCTCTTCACCTCTTTTGCACTCTTCTCTTGTAGTCATTTTGAAGCATAGCGTAGATTGTTTGTACCAATAGTTACTGGAAAACCAGAAATAATTGTCCTCACTGCATTTGGGCACCCGTTTTCTAACTTCTTTCCATCCCTGCCCTATCCAGGCTCTAAGTAACTACTATCCTACCTTGTTCTTTTATTGGTTTATCTTTTTAGTTTCCTCAAAGAGTGAGAACATGTGGTATTTATTTTCCGTGTCTTGCTTATTTCACTTAACATATGACCTCCAGTTCCATCCATATTGCTGCATATAATAAATGTTCATCCTTTTCGTGTCGGAATAATGTTTTGGTACAATGATTTAATCTCCTTTGAATATGTGCCCAGTGGTGAGACAGTTGAATCATAGGTGTCTTAGTTACTTTCCTCATCACTGAGACACAATACCCAACACCCACATTTTAAAGGAAGAAGGGTTTATTCTGGCTCACATTTCAGTGCACAGGGGGCTGGCTCCAAGGCATGGAAGAGGCACATGGCAGAGAAGAGCTAAAGACAGCTGCTCACAGCATGGCGGCCAGGATTAGGAACACTGGGAGTGAAGGGAGGAGCCGTGGAGGGAGATAAACCATTTCAGGCCACATCCGGGTGACTCGCCCCTGCAACCAGACCTACCGCCTAACAGCAAGCCCGCGATCGTTCTCCATCATTCAATCATCTCCCAAACACTCCACCTTTGAGAGCATGAGGCTTTGCAGCTGGGGCGGGGGGCATCTAGGTATCAACTATAACAAGAGGGTAGTTCCATTTTTTAGTTTGTTAAGGAATTTCCGTACTATTTTTCACACTGACTACACTAATTTACATTCCGACCAATAGTGTACGAGAGTTCCCTTGTTTTGCATCTCCACTAGTACTTGTATTTTTGTTTTTTGCTTTTTGTCTTTTTTGGTGATAGCTCTTCTAGCTGGGGTGACATGAGAGCTCATTGCATTTCTCTGATAATTAGTGGTAGTAAACATTTCTTCATGTACTTGTTGGCCATTTGCAAGTATTCTTTGAGAGGTGTCTATTCAGATAGATAGATAGATAGATAGATAGATAGAGCTAGATCAATTTTCTGAGTGTAAATGTAAAGATTTACAGAGAGACAACATATAGCAACTTTAGATTCTGTCAACAAAATTGACATGTGTTCTATGAAACACAGAAGACATGATAATACATTCTTGGATGGCTAATCATAATGTCATTTCTCAATTTATAGGAGATGGCAAAGGGGCGCCTATTCCATGTTAAGTTCCTTTTTATTCCCCAAAAGTGTTACTAATTGGGAAATTAAGCAAATGTATAAGTAGGCAAGCTATTCCTAAAGTTTATCCTACAGTGGGTTGTGAGGTCTAGACTCAGATAACGAGACATATTGGGAAGAACAGATCAAAGCTATTAAGAAGAATTAAAGTTTTCATTCCATGGACAAAATTCCTGAAGGGGAAATGTGACCCACAGTGACTGGACTGTTATTTTAACAATATACTTCTGATCATCAAAAGGCCATCAAAGGAACTCAGCCGGCTATTCACAAGAGTGCTCTGATTAAAACAGACAACTATAAAAGGCGTTTTAAAGGCTGTGTGTCTCAATGAATAAAACATATTTTTTAAATACCAAGAAAGTCAATATCCCGACTGAACTTACGTCTATGATAAAACCAAGGCCAAAGCATGTATTTTTTTTTAAAGATAAAATCAAGGGCAATTGGACGTAGAAATGATGAACAAACTGCTAAAAAATAAACAAGAAGCTTCAGAATCACTTGGCTATTGTTTTGTTTTCTTCAACCAAGATAGTAGGGTCTTTGTCTAAAGTGTAGAATATATAACTATAAGATGGCATAACAAATTTTGTGTCTTGTCTTGTGTTTTGGAGAGGTCATTGCTTAGCAGCTAGAGAAAGCATTGTCAAATTGATTTTTAAAGAATGAATGTGAGTTCCGCTAGGAGATGAAGAAGACAAAGAGATTCTAGCTCTGGGATGGGATGGGATGGGATGGGCTGCACAAAGATCAATCTATCACGTGAAATAGCACATTGGAGAAGTGAAAGTAGAAAGATGAGGCAAAGTAGGCAGCAGGCAGTTGAGTTTGTAATGAGCGAGGCAGAAAATTAGGAGCATTCACACCTGAGATTTGGATGCCTCTCAAACATAGGAGAAAAAACCAAGAATTTTGCCAGAGGTGCACTGCAGGTTTGGTGCTACGGGGGATGGGAAGCCCAAGAAGATGCTGAGCATGGAGAGTTATTGCAGAATTGGAAACAGGAGCTGGATGGGGAACTGTAAACAAACTGCCTGACAGTATTGAGAGCCTGGTAAATCTGTTGTCCAGCACTTCAGAACAGCTCTGCTATAAAAATGATTGGCTGTGACATAAATAACAGAAAGACATAGAAATGTCAAAACTAGATAAATCAAGAATTTTCTTTCTTGCCAAGAGCCTGTTAATACAAGAGGTGCAGATGGAAGTGTGCCTGTCCATCAGTCATATTAAACAAACAAGTTATGGGTGTTTGTTTAATCTGTTTGTAAAGAGGGTTATTTTAAGGTCTCTTTTGGTTCCAGCTGCAAACTAACAGCAACCCTGTAAGTTTCTTCTGGAAGAACTTGGAACCAGATTAGCTGAAAGGGTAGCCAAATGGAAAGCCGCCTCCAGCGTGGAGTTTCCAGCAAGGTGAGGATAGGAAATTGGATGCAAGCAACCTGGAGCCCACTAACAAATCAAGTTGTTGCTATGAGCACTTTCAGGTGTCTCTTTCCCCTTCTTGCACAGCATTAAATGCATATAACAATCACTGGGACCTGTAGCTTTGTATTCGCAAACACAAATTGCCCTTTTTCTCTTTCCTAGTCATTCTATTCTCCTTGCACGTCTCATTGTTTTTTTCCTTCGCATGGTACCTAAAACCGATTTCTAAATCGTCTTCTTTCTCTTTCCCTCTCTACCTACCTTGATTCCAAACTTAAACAGCTAGGAAGCCCCCCGGTTGCCCACCACAATATGAAGTATGCTGAGCAATTCTTGATGGTATTGACAGATGCATCACTCTCTAATTATCCCTGATTATAGATGTTGCTGTCTCCTGGATTTATCCTGGCTCTCCCTGCCGCAAGGACATATGTACATTCTGTAAAGCACTCAAACACCACTCCCAATGTGAGTTTTTATCTGTGTATTTCACCTGCACACCACTGCCGTACTAGTTCAAAAATACACAGGTGACTGGTGAGAGAGAACACTCTTAAATAGCATTTAGACCTAAATGTTAAATGTTAAAGGAAGCTAACTGGGTTGAAAAAAACCTATGGAGGTTCCACTACATTACATTAAAACTTGGCCAATTTTGTGGTTCAGATCCCAGCTTTGTAGTATCTAGAACATAAACAAGAGTCTTTTAGCTACAATTGTACAAAGAAGCCACTTTGGCAATGGATTTCCATAAGTTCTGTGGTATGAGCGTAATTCAATTTAAAATCCAAATATCAACTCGAAGTGCCAGGGCATTGATATTTTTTGTTTGGATGCTGGGGATCGAACTCAGGGTCTGGACTTGCTAGGCAAGTGCTCTACAACTTGAGCTAAATCCTACATTAGTTACGTTTCTAGAGTCAGTGGTTTGCAAGAGAGCAAATTTAATACAAGACATTCACACATCACAACATTCACACGCACAAGCAAATGCAGGAAGAATGCAGAATGTCTCTCTATGTACTCGAGAACTGAAGGATCCAGTCAAGGGCTGAGACCCCACAGCACTATCCCATGTACATCTGTGTCTGCACTAAAAGGCTGAAGAAATCTATACTGGAACCAGGATACAATGCTTGCAGGGGAATTGAAGACCAGAGCTCCCTGAAGCAAACAGCAGCCATCCTCAACAACAGCAAGGGCCTAAGCTCCTTCTGCAATGAGAACAGCCAGGTCCCCTTCAGGAGAGCCAGCCACAAGAGAGCTTCTCCTGGGAAACAGCCGGCCCCCATCTTCTGCTCCCGTTCTCCTTTATGTTGTGTCATCAATAACCTTCAGGTGGATCTTCTACATCCAGAACCACATCGACTCGGTTCAGCTGGGCCTTCCTGCTCAACTTGACCATGATAATAAGTCCGCTACAATCTCCAACCCCATGATATTTTTTTAAATTATAGGAGAATGCTTATGAAAACAGACGAATTTAAAGATCATGACTGTGATAAATTAAGCATTGTTTTAATATGATATAATTATTGGAAGTGAATATTTTATTTAGGTTCAAACTATACATTAATGTGTACAAACGACTTGCAGTGTTTAGTGAGTGAAAAGTCAATGATAATTCATCTTGCACGGGAATAAAGCAAATGAGGTCTTTATTTGACATATACCTACCACGCATTCTGTGGCATGTTAAACTGAAGCATAGACTGAAGGCCTGACCATGATGACCTTCTCGTTCCCTGCAGGCCAAGATCCTTGCTGTTAGGAGAGTCTTTGCAGGAGGAGAGAGAACTGTTTGCTTTGTTTCTGGGACAAGAACAGCTCTATGGGATTTTCTTGAAAGGCCAAGCATCGGTTTATGTTGGAGGACGGATGGGCTTAAACAGGTAGGATTTCAAGTCTCCATAGTATTTCTTACTTGCAATAATGTGTCTGGTGCGATTACTCGGTGGCAACGGTGAGGATGTAAAGAATGGTTAGCCCTTCTATGACTTAATCCTACCTATACACTCACATGTTTCTCACTATTTCTTATAACTTCACTTTGCCCAAAGTGGTTCACTTATGGCTCTCTAGCCCTATAAATGTTTGCCTTTTTCCTTTAAAGGAGATTTGGTTGAGATGGGGTGACCTACAGTGAGTATAGGCTCCTGAGTCAGGTTCCCGGTGTTCAGTTCCCATTTCTATCTGTTGTTACTGGTTGTACAACCTTGGATGCTGATCCCCTCGGCAAGAGATAATAATAGCATGCACCTCTTAGTGGTGTTAAGGGTAGAAAACAGTGCTAAGCATAAAATGCATGTCATAGTCTCCTTTTGGATTACTGTCAGCAAAGACAGCTCTTCCACACTGCTCACCCCTCCAAACAGATTATCAATACAATTGCCTTGGAATGGTAACTTGATTTCCATTTGATGTGTGTGTAAATCAAGTAAAACTTGGTCTTTATTTTACAGGAAATGAAATGAAAATGCAGATAAATTATACACTATGAATTTTAAGTGTATAATATAGACCTATAATATTGTAATAGACCAATAATAACCTATTTTCAATGATTTTTCTCTAAATAGCACTAATACATTTTTAAATTAGAATATAGAATAGGATTTATGAAATAGTCTTTCATCATGTCCTCTTTACGATTTATTTTTCCGTTTTTCATAAAATACAGGTATACATGTGAAGATTATACAAACATTAATTAGGTAAATTTGAAAACACTTTCAAAGAACTTGAGAACATGTCAAAGGAAAAATAACAAGAAATGCACAATAATGTATGTTTCCACATTGCACAAGATGAGAAATCTGCAAGAGGGTAATTTTTAAAATCTAAACTAATTTTTAATGAATTGCTTAATGGTAATAGTGCATAGTATGGGGACCACATGCCTGATAAGTGTTAGTTATTTTACCATTCTTTGGAAAAATACTCGACACTCACAACTTAAAGGAGGAGAGATTTATTTTGGCTCATGGCTTCAGTTCATGGTCAGCTGGCTCCAAAGCAGAAAGAGGGTAACAGAAAGGCACAGTGGAGGAAAAGGTGCTCAACCTGTGGCAGACAGGAAGCAGAGAGAAAAGGGAGGAGCCAGGCACAAGAATATGTTTTTCCAGGTCACACACCTAGTAATTCACCTCTAACCAGGCCCCACACCCTAACAGCACCTTTAGCTACTGGGCTCATCCATGAATGAGGCCACTGGCAAGCAGAGTCCTTCGTGAGCCAATCACTTTCCACACACATGAGAATTTAGGGGGATAGTATTCTTAAACTACTTTTTAGAAGTGTTTTGTTTTATTTTCAAAGGATGTATCTTTAATATTCACCAGAAACATTTTTATTGGTTTTTAAAATGGATTCATAAGGTGAAAGTTCTTATAAACATATTGCTCTTTTAGTGGTCATTTTATACACGGTCTCAAATTATCTCAAATTGCATGAAGTTTTTGTCCTAATTACTTTTAGTTTGGGGCATTCTTAGAATACACTTCAGGCTTTCAATTCCTGAGAATTACAACAACTCTTTTAAAAGCTTTAACTGTATAAACTATAGAGTGTTAGTATTACTGAAAATTGTGAATTGATTAATGTCTAACGTTCCACGACACCAAACTTTGTACAGTAAGTATGTCAACCCCAATGTGAAATGGCAATTTGCCATTTATATGAGCACTATATTCATGCTCCCTAACTGTTTTTGGTCACATATCAAAAAGGAAAATGAAAAATGGTGTTACATTTCAATTATTCAGACAACGAAAGCTGAAAAACCTCACACATTCTGGTATATATGCTAGGGAATGATACAGTATCACCTAATAAAGTAGCTGATTCAGGGATAATAGAGCTCTAAACTCTAGGCTTTGTAGCAGCAAGGATTTTGTCTATGTTGGTCACTGACCAATCTAAAAGAAGGCCTGTCAATAGTAATTACCTAAGAAATATTTGTTAAATTGTTGGGGAAATAGAATTAAAAACAAAATCTTCTCCCAAACCAAAATCTTTTCCACAAGAGGATAGAGAAAGAAGATATTGTTATTGAAAACATTAAACCAAAATGTAATATGCATCACAGTGAATCCAGTGAGAGACTCACAATCCACAAAGACAGAAATACCTCCCTTTCATAAATTGAGCAAGATCAACAATAACTAGTCCTTAAGAAAACCTGACAGCATCATTTACCATTCATAATTCATCCTAACTTTGCCTGGTAACTGAGGTAAGCACCTGGGTTAGCGCATCGGTTTTATCCAGAAGAAAAACTTGGAGGTATATAGCTCAGTGATAGAGCACTTGACTGTAGAAGAAAAACAAAATTTCTCTTATCTTTCTGACAAAATATGGCTTTGCAAACTCAAGCAAGGAACTGAAGTTAGGTTCCTATTCTCCAGAATCCAGGAAGTAGGGGTGCTCTTTCCTCTGATGTCTACATTCCTGTGAAACAGCTTCCAGGCCCTTGAGAAAGATATTCCTGTGTCATAAAGATGACATAGGACCTGCTAGTCTTTAAAAGAGTAGATAGGTACACACACACACACACACACACATTCAAGACAGGTGAGACTATTGTGTACAATGAATGCTCACAGAAAAAGGAGGGAAGGGAAATCTCTTCCTTTAATTTCTTTAAGAATAACTAAGCTTCTTATTTTTAATTTATATTTGAACATTCAAACATGAAAGAAAGCATGGTTTTTACCATCAAACTATATTTTGTCCTACAAACAAGCACATTCCTTGCCTAGGTTGCCAGTGTCAGTATCTGAAGAGTTAATTTGAATTTTACTCTTAAAAAAAAAAGACTAGGAAAAGTCCAAATACTCTATCATTTACTTTTAGTGAATACAAATCAAAGTGAATTGCCTTGATATCACATGTATAAACAGTGCCTTAAAATGTAAACTTGTGAATTGTTCTGTCCTATCATGAATATCAGCCTGTGTGTGTGTGTGTGTGTGTGTGTAAGCATGTGCATGTGTGTGTAACTGTGCAAATATTCATTAATGAATCTTTAATGCTTTTCCAGGACTAAGCTAGGATTTTCAAAGTAGCTAAAACAGTGTTACTGAGAAATGGATTAAATTAGAGGAGGTGTGTGAAGTCGCCTTCATTTTATCCTCCCACACTAGATTAATCACAAACACAAAAATGCTATCTTAATTGAGCTGAAAAAGTTCTTTGATTAGAGTTATTTTAATTATGACTCCAATTTACTTTTTATGTGTAAATCAAACCACGGGGTGCTTGGAAGATTAATTGGCAGTGAGATTAATGACCCCTTTGGGTTCAATTCACTTGCTACTGAACTCTAACCTGGAATATAGGGGAGAGTCAAGAAATTCTCTTCCTTCATTCAGTACCAAGCGCCAGGAGCATCACATGGGGAAAACAATGATGAAATCAAGATCTTCTTGCCCTGTAGTGAGGAAATTTCTTTCCTGTCCCCTCGCTTATTTTCTCAGATGTAAAAATGGATTAAATTGCACTAAGATTAGTCTTGCATAGTTGGGCATTGGAAGGATTTCAAGAATCTCT
Source organism: Hystrix cristata (assembly GCA_004026905.1). Taxonomy (NCBI): domain Eukaryota; kingdom Metazoa; phylum Chordata; class Mammalia; order Rodentia; family Hystricidae; genus Hystrix; species Hystrix cristata. The sequence continues at coordinate 99,760 of PVJO010003886.1, read as the reverse complement.
GGGTTCTAAACTCAAGGATTTTACCACCCCAACCTCATCTGCCGATCTCATCTCCAGTTTAATCAAAAGATTCTAGTCCCCCCATGGTGACATGCCTGGTGCCGGGCACTGGGCATTGTGTTCTCTATGAATTCTCTCAGTCTTCTCATAAACCTGACCAGTGGGTTTGCATAGGGAGGAAACTGAGGCTCAGGGCTATGTGATTCGCCCTGTGTCTCCTAATTTGTCGAGAGCAGGATGGGAATTAAACCCAGATCTGCCCAACTTCAAAGCACATGTTTGAGTCAGGCATTTATCTTTATGATCAGAGGAAATTCAATTTAACTAAATACCAGCTAAAGTCCATGACCTTAAGGAAACCAGGACCTCTTTAAGGAAATCTCAAATCGTGAAATATTAATGACATGGAGAAAAGGATTAGCTTCATTATTGCAATATGAGAGCTACAGATAATTAAAGATGATTAGGTGTGTGCTTTGCTTTTTAGGTTTTCATTTGCGAATGCAGAGCTTTCCTACTTTGGGCAGTTGTGGAGGCCAACTGATAAGATGGGCCATATCTTTCTGCCACTATCATAACTGTTCTGAGTCACATACATCTTCCTTTGGAAATATTAAAAATGGAGAGTGGAGGAATTTTATTTACATGAATATCTCCTGGGTGCTAGAATTGGGCTGTTTAAAAAAAAAGTCACAAAACCCAATAAACCCGACAAATCTTCCACTAACTTAGCTTAAAGAGGAAGGTGAAAAGGGGTTTATAGTCTTTTCTCATTGTAGATGTTCTTAATTCAAATTACAATGGATTCATGTTCAGCTAGATAACCTAAAACCAAGTCGTAGGTGTTACATCAGCAAATCCTACCAGGCCCCACTATGGAGGACCAGACTGGCCGGAGGCCAGAGTAGCCAGCCATATGGATGAGGGCCACACCACCATCAACTATCATTCCTTAGCAAATCTGTAGTATAAAATATCCACAATTCTCTCGTAGAATCACAACCTACAGTACCACGGCACTGTGGAGCTCTGCATAGTGTTATGGTTTGGATCAAGAATGACCCCCATAATTCTCCTGCACTCAGGGGCAGGTCTTTTGGAGGGTGACTAGACCTTCGGGGCAATATAGTGAATTACGAGTAGGAGGTGGGTCCTGGTTGGAAGATCCGGTCACTAGGGTAGGACCTGGAAGGGTGCAGCGCCCTTCTCAGCGTCTCTTCTCACTCTGCGGCCCAGCTGCTGCGAGATGAGGAGTTTTCCTCCATCGGACCCTCCTACCGTGCCAGCTCCACCTTGGAGCCAGCTGCCCATGGACTGACAACGTGAACCAAAATAAACTTCTCCTCCTTGAGCTGTGGGTGTCCAGCATTGCATCTCAGCGACAATAAAGTGACTAAGACACACAGAAATGGCCATCACTCATGTTAGATTAAGAGTTGTCTTCTTGAGTGGAAATCTTGAGTCACATGGTATAAATTTCAGGAATCAGAAAAAATATATTCTTTGCATAAAAATCAGTGTATAAGCAAACAAAGAGCTAAAAAATTGACCAAAATAATAAAAATGTCTTTCAATAGTATGTATTGATGAGTAAATCTAGATGCTATCTTAACTAGCTATAAATAGTCACCTCAAGCACTTTTAAGGAATATACCGAGATCAGTGTTTTATATCACTGTGTATTGTCAATTTCCCATTAAATAGGCCCTGGAGTGTCACATCGTAGTTGTCTGGTTTTGTCACCTAGGTTTCAACTACAAAGCCAGGGTGAGGTAGGAATAGTACAAACCTCCAAACAATAGAAAGGAAGAACCCCGTAAATGTGTTTATCAAATGGGGCTGTCTCTGAGACAGTTGAATGAGGGGAGAAAAAGATGAACACTAGAGGGTTCTGCCAAATCCTTGGGTGTACTGTGGACTGCAGAAAGTTGAGAACTTGGTTACATCAACTTCCAAGGTGGCTGGATTAATGACTACCATCAGTGATTGTATCACTTCACTGTCCTGGGTCCTGGAACTGAAGACCAAGACCCCCAGAATCTCTCAGAACAGTTACACGGCAAAGCTTTTCAACTTCGGATCCAGGTACCCTTTCGGTTCAGCTGAACTTCATAGGCAGCTATGAACCTGCTAGGAGTCTATACAAACCTGTGTGTAGCGGTGTCGATTCGTATAAGGTTGGGAAAGTTCCAAAGGAGTCAGTTCAAAGTTTTCACTAGCTTCCCAAAAGTCTGTAAGTCTAATAAGTTTAAAAAACACAATATATGTACTTTATATATATATATATATGTATGTATTTTTTGTATGTAAATCCAGAAAGTTCATGAAAGCAAAGGACTGGTGAGAGCACCCAACTTGTTGGACTTACTGGAGTTATAAATTCAGAAGAAATATATATTGTTTGTGAACATAATTTTTGATATTTAGTCTCTGACAATGTGGAAAAGTGCAGAGAATCCCTGCATCATGATGAAATTTGAGAAATTTGACTTGGATGTTATTTAATTTGTATCTTCCTTAAACTCTAAAAACAGCCACCTGACGTTGGTGGCTTCATCTCCAATCAAGCAACAATACTGCATCTTATCTAAGCCAATTTGCCTACTGAGATTTTAAGGCTCCCTGCATGATTCATTCTGCATCAAATCATCTGGTTTTTGCTCGCTACAGATAATTGGTTCTTGGCACCAGAATTTAAACTATTTACAGTCCAAGTCTGTTAAAATGACATTGAGATTTAGCTTAAACAAACAGAATCGAAGTCAAATGATCTTCATCGTGCCTGTTAAAATTAAATTTTAAAATGTCTGCAAGAACTTATGGTAGAAATGGAAATGAGAAACTGCAAATTCTAATGTAATGATAAATTTTATTTGGTTTGCATAGACAGAAGGGAGAAAATCAAGAATTGGGGAGGGATCTTCCCTTAGGGAGGCTTCACCAGGGATGAGACATTTTGTGGGCCACTTATGGTGTAACTTGAGGATGCATAAGCCCCCATGTTACACTTTAAACACAAAGGGCCAAAGACCTTATAAAAATAAAACCTCTCATTTAGGAGGGAATATATTAAACAACCACGTTATAATGCTGTAGACTATTTTATTGGCCTAAGTAGTCTAAAGAAGAACCTAGCAAACCCTGGAAGAATAGGACCTTGAGCAACGACTTCATGCTGCTGGAATACAGAAAGAGAAGTGAAAATAGTTTCAAACGAGTAGTGAATATAACTATAATAACTATATTATGTCAGTAAATGTAATAACTAGTAGTGACTGTATTATATATACTGGGCACTGCTCTAAGTTATAAGGGCTAAATAACATGTGAAGTATTTATGCCACCGTCTGGCATATGTAAACGATCAATTATCTTTAGTAAATTATTATTTTTATTATTAAATGAAATCTAGCCCGTCCTTATTGCCTCGTACAATTTGAAATCAAATGTAATGTTTACTGAGGTTTCAGATCCAATAACAATGAATTTTCTGGATTTATCTCTCTTCTAAGGCAACTGTATATAAATTTGTATAATAAACAAATATCAACACCATAAACTGCTCATTAGTTTGAAGAGTTTGAAAGACAGAGGAGAACGCCCATGCTAATTAACTTTTGGATGAAAGCCCAAGACTGGGAGGTGAACGTAACATTGGCGTGCGGAAGCTGCACGTGTCCTGAATTCATCTGCTGCTGCTGCAGACGCCGGGCCTGGCTCCCGGCTGCTCACGCCTGCCACAGCCCTGAGACCACGCTCACCGCCCCGGCAGACTGGAGCTCCCAGGCCGAGGTAAACTAGGCCTACACCAACCTCTGCCTGCACCTGCACCCCCAGAGGACTGCAGATGAGGCTGTGGGGGACTTCAGCAAAGCAGAAGAGGGAGATGAAAAAACTGGAAAGTTCCCGAGAAGTTGGGTGACTTTAGGCCTCTACTCTCTCATAAGCTGTACAAAACAGTAATAATAATGTCTAATGAGATTAAGATGCAATAGCAAACGATTTAAAATGAAGTATAAATAAGTTGGGAGGAAGATAAAAATAATTAAAATGTTCTTATATACTTCTGTTGTCTCAGAGAAGAATGAAGGTCTGAATTAATTTTAGATTTGAATAAATTAAGCATATTGTAATTTCTAAGGTAACTATTCAAACAACAAAAACAGAGTTAAATTTCCAGACAAGTGGAAGTAAAAATTGCATGATAAAATACACTTAGTCAATCAAAAAAAGTCAAGAACAATTAAAGAAATACTGAACAGATGGAACAAATAGAAAATATGAAATAGACAAAACGAATCCAAATGGATTTATGATTAATTATATGTAACCAGCATGTTGAATTAGAAGACTGTTATTGTCAGGCAGTATTTTAAAACAAAACACAACATAAGAAAACCTAACAATATGTTCTCTATAAGAAATAATTCTAAAATAGATACATTTGGAAAGATTTAAAATAAAAATATAGAAAAAGATAAATGACAAACATTAAAAATGATTAGTGAAGCTAAATGTGAAATCAAAGAGCATTCCTACTGATAAAGAGATTCAGTTCATAAATATAAAAGTGACCATTGAACATGAAAACATAATTGTAAAACTTACAAGCAACATATACTGTAACCTCAAAATATACAAAGAAAAATACTGACAGAACTAAAAATAAGTACTCAAGTCTCTAACAATAGTAAGAGATTATAAGACACATGTGCGAGTACTTTGTAACATAGACAGACAGATAAAAGAACACTGAGTTATAAAAGATTTAAACAGCACCGTTAACATATCCACCTAGTAGATGTGAGTTTAACACTGCGTCAACTTCCTTGTGCTTAGAGACGTTTCCATAGCTGTGTCACGCGGCTTTTTTTGGCAGCCTGACGAGGGAACTTTTCTAACAATCAAAGGGAGGTATTTTAATCTATAATAAGGACATGTATAGTTTGCAAATCATCACAAAACATAGAGAAAATGATAGCATTTGCTCACTCGACCCATCTCCTTCAGCCCTGCTCAACTGCCCCCAGGCTGAGAAGACCGATTTCTCAGAGAGCTCTTTGGGAGCTGCTGATGTGCATAATGTAGTCGGAAAGATGTAGAATGGAAGATTTATGGGAGCTCAAAGTGTGGAAGAGTTCAGGGAACTGTGCCAGGGTGTGGTCACTGTAACCAAAAATTCACGGCCTGAGTTTAACCCAGAAAACCCTAAAACAAGTTGGTGGATTTTACTCTCTTTGTACCTCTTCTTTCGTGGAATCTGGACTCCAAGTGGTCCCATGATATCTTCTCTGTGTAGTTTCCTGTCACAATGGATAGGACTGACTTGTGTCAGCAATAGGAGTTTTAGCAACGGCAATGTGCGACTGAAGCCCTGCACCAGCCACCTTGCTCCTTTTGCGTCGCTCAGCTGAGGAAGCCATTTTCCACGTTAGAAGGACACTTCCGGAGATTCAAGGCATTCCTTCTGGGCCAGCACCGACTCTCTAACTGGCTCCTCCTACCGGCGAGCCATCTTGGAAGCGGACCCCCAGTTCCAGCCCAGCTTTTGGACCGTGGCAGCACTCACTGATGTGTACACTGCCAACTCACAGAAAACCCCGATCCAGACCCAGAACCACCGAGGAGAACGCTCAGATTCCTGACCCACGAAACAGAGAGAAAACAACATGTTAGACCTGCACATGTTGAGGTGATTTGTTACCACCAGCAGAGAACAACTGCACTGTGCAGTAGAACATGACACCTTTCTAGCTACACCCCCATGGTTCAGGGTTATGAGTTCGTATAGGTTCAAAACTAAACCACAAAATCTGAACGTTATTTCGGATTTTCTCAGACTGCCAAAAAGCCGACGCACAAATGTCCCAGAAAGTCATGGAGATTGTGGCAGATAGAGCCTGAATCAAAGGTGATCCAAGCCTCAGCCTTGTCAGTGAATTCTCCATGTGCAGGTCTAAAATATTGTTTTCTCTTCCTTGAGCATTTTCTTCCTTGAGCATCATGCTTCCCAGGTGAAGTAATTGCTGTGTAACTACCAGAGCATCTGTGTTGCCACAGCAACGGGCATTTTTGGTTTCTAAGTTGGAAGTAAGAATGTCCAGCTATGCAGAAAGTGGGTGGAGAAGAGGGCTGGGAAAACCTCGCGGAGGCTTGTAGGGCACCAGGACTGCGTGGACAGGAAAAGAAGAAAGAACCAAGGATACATTCAATCCGTGACTTAAGTGGACTGAGTTACAAAGCAGAAAGCCTGAACTCTTGCCCAGTCCACAAGGAGAAAGTGAGCCTTGAGGTGAAAGATCCAATGAATTTCCAGAGCTAGCACAAGAGCAGAGTTAGGAAAGAGGGCATCTGAAAGAGGGCAGATGAAATGCTTTCCATGAATGGCTCTGGGCCTGAGACTCATTTCTATTGGGCATCTTAGAGCATCTTAGGTGCCCAGGGAGACCTGGACTAAACTCCCGATAAATTGCAAAAGTAAAGATAAGCCAAACAAATGAAAATAATGTATGTTAGATGCTTGGAGAGTCTAATCTCTCTTCCAGTATTTTGACAAAAACTAATGCAGTGTATATAATATTTACAGGATGACTATAGATTTCATTTAAAAATAATCACCAAAGTCTGAATCTAAAGCCCTTCATGCAGGTGGGGAGTGGGCCAAGTGACTCGCCTGCCTCACCCCACTAAGTAACCCTCGGTTTCCTGCTGTGTGCTGTTGGGCTGGGGCAATGTAAAGACAGGAGACAGAAGTAGATAAAAGCATGAGTGTAGAGGAAGAAGGCGTTGGGAAGGATGGAGCCAGCAGAACACATGCTGTTCCCCAGCCCGAGATCACTTAGAAAACACAGGTTCGGTTCGGTCACCTCCAGGCTCCTATGTGGCCCCAGTCTGGGTGGATTCTTAGACACTGTATTATTCTTTGAAAGTTACTCAATTTATTTCTGCATGTATTGATTTTCTCATCAGAAAATGGAATATGCTTTAATCCTAAGCTACAGTTTGGCTCTGGAATGTTCCTTGGACCCCAGCCCAGGAACTACTGGGAGCTGCAGAACCTTTAAGAGATGGGGCCTGGTGGGAGATCTTCTGGTGACTGGGACCATGTCCTTGAAGGAGATGGTGGACCCAGCCATGAAGTGAATAGCTGTTCTGTCAGGCACTCCTCACCATGATGTACTGCCTCACCACAGGTCCAAATGTAACGGGCCCATCGTATGATGTGCTGAAACATCTAAAACAGTGAACAAAGGTTTTCTTTCTGTAAATCGATCAACTCAGATATTTTGTTACAGTAAATAACAGCTGACTAATACACTCCATAAATAAATCTCATTATACAAATATAAGTGGAGCCAGGCATGGTGGCACACACCTGTAACCCCAGCACTCAGGAAGCTGAGGCAGGAGGATCACAGAAAGTTCAAGGCTAGCCTGATACATAGAAAGTCCTCATCTCAAAAAAAAAAAACCCCAAAAATAAATAAATACAAACAAAATAAAAATGTTAGTGGAATAATTGGGTGGATAATTCAAATGGTGTCAACTCACTTAGCAATTGGTTTTTTAGCCCTCACTTTAGTTATGCCTCATGAATATCATCTCTACCTAAGGATGCTTTCTGCTGTTTTCAAAATCAGTAGGAAACATTTCAATCATTTCATTGAGATAGTAATTTTTCTCAGTATGTATCAGGGACAGTAAGATCTTTGTGTTAGGGAAAGTATTGGCTGTTTCTGAGGAGCCACAGAGAATGTGTTTCTGCATGTGTCCAGGACCCACTATTGTGAACCAGGCTCAGATACAACACCCAACCCGGCCTTGGAAGCGAACGCCAGTTCATTAGGCCCCAGGGGAATGCTGCCTTGTTTCGTAAGGTCTTTTACAAAGGACCATAAATGTCCGATGGTAATAGCCATGAACTTTTAAAATATGCATTGCAATATAAATGTCTCAATAAAATAATGTTAAACTCTTTGCTATTATGTAAACGATTTAAAATCTGAACTAATTGGAATAGCTAGTGAATCTCTAAGTTTTTTCCAAAGAGCTTTTCCAAGAATATTTTAGAATTGTTGTGCTCTGGGGAATAATCTTTTAAATTCCATTTGTTGACATTACCTGTGTAGTTTACTTAGACAGTATGTTCTAGTGAACACACACATACACCTACAAGCACGCCAGTCTGTCTTGTGCTTTCTCCCATTTCAGTGGCTTTTACTGTCCGGATATCTTACTGCTCAACACACAGGGGTCAGCGTCCGGAAGTCTTCCTGGAGCAGCCTCCTGTGTGGCTTCTTGGGCCAGTTTGTTCTGGACAGTGATGTGAGGAAAGCTTTCTCGACGTGTACTTCAAGGGCAATGTGTATCTTACCTGCCTTGTTAGCATGAATCTTAATACCTAAAATCTGTATTGTATCTCGGCCTTGAAAAATCGGAAACTGCTCATTACATTTTCCGGTCATGATGAATCTTGACCCACTTCACATAATGTTTCCTACTCCCAGTTTTTCACACTGTAACTTCTAAAACTTAGGTTGAAATTTTTTAGCCTTTCTGGTGGGTTATATAGTTTTCTCAGAGTCTCATCTACCCCAAGTGTATGACAGTAAATTCTCAACTCCAAATGCCTAATCCAATTCAATATCTAACGCACTCTGAGTTCTAAATGAGCCTAAGAGCTCACTGAAGTCCAGTTAGCTAATATGGAGGCTCCTCTTGGTTAGCGTACAGAAATCCAAAGTGGTCCCCTTTGAAACACTTGGTAAGTCTTCTACAATATCAATTTTCCAGGAAGTGATAACACCAAAAAGAAAAACAATGGTAGTGTTTGTTATTGTTACTGTAAGTCACCGGTATAATGCAATGAAGCTCTTTCTTTGAGTCTCAAATAGTTTCTTGTTATTTTACACCAATAATAGAGGGGGAGAGAATGCACAGGGGCCCAGGTCAGAGGGTTGCTCTGAGAAGTAAATGAGGAGCCATTTGCTGAACTCTTAGCACAGTGTATGGCAGAGCAAGCACTGAACCCGTATTAGTTACAGCATTTACCTTTTAATCCAAGATAAGGATGTGAAGCCAAAATCTGTCTCTTTGTCACTTTCAACCTCCCATGGTCACCTTGTGAAGCTATACATGGTAAGTACATTAGCTTTCTCCTATTACTATAAAAATACCTGAGGGAATCAACTTATACAAAGAACAGGCTTCTTTTCGCTCACAGAGAAGAAAAGCGCCCTACTGTCCAATACAAAGGCTCACCCCAGTGACCTGCAACCTTTCCCTGGGACTCACCTTTTAAAGTTTCCTCCACCACCCAATTGTACCACAAGTTGCTCATCAAGCCTTTCATGCATGGGCTTTTTGAGGACCTTCAAGCTCCAAACTACAGCAACTAGTCGAAGCCCTCTTCCACCTGCTGCCCTGTTAGGTATGTCCTCTTCACTCTACCTTGCGTCCACTAAAGGGACATTCAGTCCTTTCCTCACTGGGACATTAGATAATTACTAGAATAGGAATGTGCCAAGCACCTAGAAGAATCCTGGGAATATTATAGGCACTCAAGATGTGTGATGTATATGTACCAACTCTAGACAAGGAGTGCAAACACTATGTATTACAAACGTATTATTAAAAAAAATTTTAAAGACTTAAGGCAAGGTCTATACATTTGAGAGGTTTACCAAGAAGTTCAAACATGTAGACTGTGAAGAAATAAGTTACATCAAGAAGGAATAAACCTAAAATCCAAGATTTTCACTGGCTAGTCCCTTTGATGTTTGAGAGAATAAGCTGCAACTTTTTAAGTGGAAGAAGAAAAAGCTCAGGAGGAAAAGGGTCATTCTGAGCCCTGGCAGTAGAAGAAGCCACTTGGACGACAGATGATGTAGGAAGAGCTGTTCCCATGGTCTGGGAGTTCCAAAATTCTGATGTGGTGCTCAGTCACTGTATTTTAAAAATAAAACAAAATTTCATAACAAAAGAATCCGAGAATAACAATAGTTAATACATGGTGTACTATAATCTTAAAGGAATGGCCAAAATGTTACTCAGAGTACGAGTTATACACAAAGAGAGTCCCTCTTACAAAGAAGAAACAAACAGATAAAAGAGCAAAACTCTCTCTTCGATGAATCAAGAGAAACTAGTAGTATAAATGAAAGAAATTAGCATATATATTAAAATTATATTTGAAACAACAGAGTAAATGATTTGGTGGACTATTTGTACTTCATATATATATATATATGCTTGTCGTGTACAAGAAACCATATGACATTTAAACTTGTGTGTCTAACTTGTTTCGCTTATGTTTTTGTCCCTCTCCACTGATTATAAGGCTCAGCCAAAGTTGGGAACCAGCAACTTTACAAAGTGTAGTGGACTCCAGACCTATTGCTGAGCTCCACATCACATTGAAGAAGATTCCTAGATTCTCCTGGCAATTGTTTGTAATCAGATGCAACCAAAGAAAACATAACAACAACAACCACCACAGCTACAACCATGAAAACCAACCCAGCCTAAAGCAAAGCAGCATAAATCTCACTAGATGTATGCTCATGGTGATAGTTAACTGATTGTGTCAACTTGAGTAAGAAACGCTGAACTAAGTTGGGTCAGCCTAGCTCTGAGTGCGGCCGAGGGAAATTACTGAAGACCAAAGACCCACTGTAGGGTGGCACCTTGCCTGACTGGTATAAAAGAAAAACAAAGATGGAAGGCTTGCTTCTGTTTCTTCAGAGGAGCTCTAGTCCTCACCATCTTGGACAGAGTCTCCTGGCTTCCATCACAGACTCCTCAGCCTCCATCACAGACCCTTCAGCCCTCTGTCAGCGACCCTTTGGCCTCCTAATGCAGAGTTGCATGGGACACTACACTGAGCTCCAGGACTTCGACTGGATCCTTCAGATGTGCAGTGCGCAGACAGCCTTTGTGCGCTCTTCCGCACCCGACTCTGTGGGCGGCCACTGTAAGCCTAACTTATAAATTCTTACATATTTGTATATCTTGCATTTAATCTGTTTCTCTCATAAGCACTGACTGGTCCACTCATATCTATGTCAATTCATGATCTTGGTGAATCTGCAACTTGGGTTCAAACCTGCAGGTCCCAGGGTTCCCCTTAGAGGAATCATATGGGACGACCAGTCCATATTCAGAGGCTAGATTGGAGTTGTGGCACTTTCTACATGCTTCCATATGCCCTGTGAAAACCATGTCATATTTAAAAGAAACAATTTCTAGTTTAATAGCTAATTTTTCAGTAACACCTTCCTGAAGGCAAGGTCTCTGTCTTGCTCATTCACCGCCATAGCCCCAGGACGTATCAAATATCTGGCACCAAGAAGAAACTCAGTACGTGTGAAATTAATAAAGAGGTTAATAAACAAGTGAGTGAAAGGCCCCATTTATCACTCTCTCTGCTTTTAGAGACGCACTGTCAGAGTCCCAGGAGCTGAGCCTCCCAGGATAAAGGTAAAATCTGCCACCAGTTGTGGGTCTCTGTGAAGATGTAGATCTCTCTCAAGGGCATGATTCCATGGCAGTAGAAAATGCAAGCCCTCCTTAAAGACAGGGTGGGTCTGACTCAAGTCTCTAGGTCTCTCAACTATCTAGCACAGTGCTTGGTGCACAGTCGATAATAATAATAATTACACTAACGCCACTGAATGAACAGATGAATACTGTTCTTTATAGAAGTATCTATGTGCATCATAAACTGAAGAAGTCACAAAGAAATCTCAAAACACAAATCTCTAGAAGTGGAATCCCAGACTCTTGCCACTCGGGTGGTAGAGCTACTGTGGAGGGCAAAGGAGACTCTCTGAGGCTTTCCACATTCCCCAGTGTGTTTACTCGACAAGTATCTACCTGCTGATAGCCCGCTCTGTGCCAGACACTGCCCGAGATACTTGGCCTAGGTAAATGAGAGACAGAAAGACATCCCTGCCCTTCTAGAATTTAGAAGCGACAACAGCTGTAGATATGATAAACAAGTGAATTATTTAGTGTGTTTAGAAGGTATTAGTTCCCTGGAGAAAATAGAAGTAGAGCCAGCGAGGGATCTGAATGCAGGAGTGGGGTGATGTGGCAAAGGGGAGCCATAGGGTGACCTTGGACTCTGTCCCTGGGGACAAGGACAATGACAACCTAGGTACCAGTTCCAAACTAAAGAGAAAGACAGATGAGAAACAATGGCATGAAGTTTTAATGAGTTCTATTTACAAACACTTAAAGAAGTAGAGCAGAACAGAAAGAAAAACTAATTTGTTTGGATGAATACTTGCTATATATTTTAATCTGTGCTTCAGGTAATTAGAAGTCGCCTTATAATAAGTGATATTCATTGGTACTGAACGAATGATTAGAAAATGAACCTTTGTCAAGAACATGAGTATGTGTTTGGGGAGAGTCGAGCCTGCGTGGTCCCTGTGGACTGACACGAAGATGCAGAGTGAGCCAACGTCTGTGCTCCATGGAGAAAGCCCCGAGTCCTTTTCTTCTCCAGCCACTGGCAATGGGAAAGGCCTCGTAGCAATTACAGAGCTATGATACAAAGAGCTTCATGATGCACAATTTCTCTCTGCTTCCATTAGGAAGATATTATTTAGCATTGACCTGAATGGAATATCATTGCACTGGCACCGGACGCATTTGGTTTAGTTAGTAGAAACAGGATTTAATTCAGTAAAAATATTAGGAGATATGGACAAGATAAGGAGAAAGAGGCTGCAGAGTGATTGCCTGTCTGTAACCGCAGGATGGAGTTTGTTTGGTTCACTCGTGCAGTAGGGATTCCCTTGTGAGACTAAACTGTGCAGGCCCTCTACCTGTCACCAGGCTTAGAGCCTATTACTTAAATTAATATTACAAAGAGAAAACGTATATGCCGATGATGAAAATAATACTTAGGGCCTGTGTTCCAACCACACTGGCACTGGAAGTGATTTGGTGAAGATTTTGAACAAATTTATGCAATAGAATTTTGTAGAAATATGTTTGGACAAAGGGTTAGGATCTAACAGTGTACCCCGAAGGGGGAGCCCAGGAAGGCCTGTCTGTCCAGATTCTTCTCTGAGTCTCTGCATATTATTTCTTTCTTTGATCTATTGGATAGGACATTTCTAGAATGAACGTCTACAGGGAAGAAGGGAGAGAATGACCTTTTAGGATTTGTGCTTTGCTTTGGGGAAGAGGGGTTCTAGAGTCTATGACCTATCTTGAGAAAGAGGAATTCTGATTTCTGGGGTTCACTTTAGAGAAGGATGAAAGAGAGAAGATGGATGGGCGGGAGGAAGTCAGAGAGAGGCTTGTCTCTGAGGCTGCTTCCAACCTCCTTGAGTTCAAAGAATCAGTATAAAAAAGAGACATGCTCTGGATATGATTTTCTGAATTAAAATAAAGTAAAAGCAAGAAAAGAAATAGAGATTGACTAAATGGAAAAGAAAGGTCAAAAAAACATGCAGAACCAAAGGCATTCATAACAATAAGGTGAAGTGAAATCAAATCAGCCCTGCCTCATAGTTAAAGACCTTGTGAGTTATCATATGACTCACAGATGTGCCAAATGCTGCTCATATAAAGAGTATAGATATGTGATTTGATTCAACATTCATAGACTCTTTACAAAGTACTAGAATTTCTGGTAGGTCTCTTGGGTTCAAAGATTAGGAGACACGGAATACACGTCCTCAAATGATATGGTGAAGAAACAAGCAAATATCTACAATGCAAAGGTTGTTATGATGGAGCTGTTATAAAGCTCAATGGCAACCAGATAGAGGAGCAATTAATTCAGCCTAGGACTTTCAACAATGGCCTCCCAAGCGTGACATCTGAGCTAGAGTCTTGCAGATGAACAAGAATGAAGAGAGTTTAATGCAGAAGGATGAATAAGTACAAAAGAATGCCAGGGGAGGGGTGGACATACAGAAGAGATTCAGCCTATAGGGGAAGTTTGGATGAAGATGGAAGATAAAGGAGAGAATAATAATAAATAAAGCTGACAAGGGTCAAACAGAGAAGGACAATGCCAAGCGATTTGTATTCTCATCTACTTGAATGAAGAGCTAAAATAAGCCTTCAAGTGTGATGTGGTCACTGCTTTGGGGCCATCCCTGGGTCCCCTCTGGTGAGCTGCTCACCTGTTGGGAGCCAGAAAGCAGAGAGAATGACAGAACCAGAGTGGTTAGACTGATAAATGCTTAAAACTGCTCCCTGTGTTTGGGGAATTGTCTCAGCAAGCTATTTTGCTGGGAAAGTTATTCTTCTCCCACCAACATGGTGGGAAAGCCACAGCCTGTGATGGAATTATCTGATGACGTGTAGGCCAACTCCTCACCTTCAGGGAAACAGTTGTGTCTATGCTAATGTACTGAGCTAGGCAGTGAACAAGAGGGAAACATATTGGGGAAGCAAGATCCAGCAGAGGTGAGCTTGATGCATAGTGCATTGCTGTAGGTCTGTTAAAATGAAGCGTTTCCCACAGCCTCACTGATCCTCAGTGCTGCCATGTTTAGAAGTGGGGCCTACACAGGTGACCAGATCACGAGAATGATAGTGTCATCAATGCATTGATTGACCTGTTGATGTGTTCACAATTGAATGGACTGTTGGCCTGAGGGGCCCAGCTGGATAAAGTGGGTCATCGGGGCCACAACTTTGAAGAGCGTATCTTGTCTCTGGCCTCTTCCTCTCTTTTTGGTTCTCTCGTTCTCTCTGCTTCCTGGCTGCCAACAGGTGAGCAGCTTTGCTCTATCGTACCCTTCCACCATAACATTCCTGCCTCTTCATAGGCATAAAGCAAGGGAGCCGCCTAGCCCTGCACCTCTAAAACTGTATGCTGAAACCCGTTCTCCTTATGTTGGTTTGTGTCGGATATTGTCACAGTGCCAAAGAACCAACCAACACAGTTCATCATCTTAAACTGACCCAACAGGGCAAACAGGAGCTGAAAGAGTGGAGGTGAGAGGGCTGACTAGAATGTAGACTTGGGAGCCATTAGCATGCAGCTGGCTATTGTTGACCATGGGTGAGAAAGAGTGGGCCATGGACAAAGCTCTGCAAACTGAAGTTTGAGAAGCTATTGGAAGAAGGAAAACCAGCTGGAGAGATCATTGAGGGACTCCAAGGGAAAGGACAAATTTTAAGGGAGAAGCAATTCCAAACAAGGGCAACTACATTTGAATTTGAAGGAGAAGAAATACTATGCAGAACAGAGAACTGAAGTGTATGAGTCCCAGGAATAGGCCAAAATGTCTGGCAGTTTGGAAATCCTGGATATCTCTGACAGAATATTTCTGTGGTGAGTACAGGGCTGAGGGACATTTAATTCTGGGGAGAATGGGAGATGAGATGGTAGAGGCCCAACACTCACATGTTGTGATTTAGATCAAACATGTCCCTCAGAAGTTTCATGTGTTCAGAGTTGTGGCTTTTGAGAAGTGATAAGATCATAAGAGTGTCGGCATCTTTGATATATTATCCATTGACAAGCTCATAATTGAATATGCTGTTTGGAAATGGGGCCTGGTTGAAGGAAGCAGGTCACTGGGGCATAATCGGAAGGATTTAGTTTTGCCCCAGACCGTCTCTCTCTCTCTGTCTCTCTCTCTCTCTCACCGCTACTCTTGTCCTCAACCTGTGCTGGCTACCATAAGGTGAACAACTTTCCTCAGTAATGTCCCTCCACCATGATGTTTCTGTCTTGGAACCAGCCAGCCATGTACTGAAACCTCTGAAACCATTATCCAAAATAAATTCATCTCCCCTTAAATTGTGTATAACAGATATTTTGTCCCAGTGGCGGAATACTAACATCTTCTGTGATGTCTGCTTCCATATTGAACACTCAGGGGTATTTTTCTTCCTCCCTTGTAGCCAGTTTCTGCTTGGGCTATGGAAGTACATTGTGTACCTGTCAGAAAACAAGAACATGCCTCAGCTGTGAGGTAGGAGAAGACTGGAATCTTTTTCTAAAAGACAAAGTGAGACCCAACCTAGCCTTCCTGCCCACCCACAACTCTGCAAACATCAACTTAAGCAGGTCCTGCGAAACTCTTCAGCTGTCTCCTCCCATGTTGGGCACATGGATTGTGCCCCTGATCCACATGCTGGAACCACAGTCAGCCTCCCAAGCAGAGGCCCTGGGGCGCTGCACTTCTCCTCCAGGAACTAAAGGTCACAGACACGCCAGTGCATGAAAAATGCGTCTCACATGGAATTAAATTGACTCAACATCTGTGGGAGAATGAGCGAGAATAGGAGACAGTGATTAGGTGAAACCATGTTTCCCAAACTGCTTTTTATTTTCCATGTTTTTCAGTTTCTGTCTTTTAAACTTCTTTCCTTTCAGGAGGCTTTTCTTTGTGTGTAGCTAATTCAGTCCTGTGTTTCTGATTTGGGGTTTCCTCTCTGCAACATGCTGCCTACGATGTGATGGTGAATAGAAAGTTCACGCTCAGGGTTTGGCCTGTGTTGGAAACAGGCTTCGATGTGGTCAGAATACATCACTGGGCTCGGCCCACATGCTCCCTCAGCTTTGCTTGACTCTGGTGGCCTTGGAGCTTGACCACTTGCCTAGGGAGGAGCTCTGACTATAGCCACCTGGCTCAGCTTCCCAACTTCTTGGGCTTTTTAAGCTTTTCTTGGGAGTAAGGACCAGCTAGGGAAAAATCTCTATCTTACACTTGGCTGGACAGACTAGGGGTCCCTTGAAAACTTCTACATGCAGACAAAGAACCACACTACAAGACGTGGAATTCTGGTTTTTTAGCAAATCTGCTGAAGGACCAGGCAACACAACCCATAGGATCGATATTCTTTGGAGCCCAATTTCACCTGCAAGAAATAGGAGATGAGAAACAACAACAGGTATTTCTTCCTCTCTCTAGCTGACTGCAGGGAGGCGTAGGATTTCTGCAAGCCCACCTGAAGACCTTCCACCTGGCCAAGTCCCAGCTGTGTTTCCTGCAAAGGTGTGGCCAGCTGGGCTCGGCATCCTTTTGACTCAGATTTCCTTCTTTATATTGAGAGAAGGAAATTACATCCCTTTCCCCCTCACACTGGCTGTCCTGTAAATACAGCTTCCAACAACACCTTAGTAGTTAAGTTTTGCCTCAAGCTTTTTTCTCTGTGGAATCCCAGTAAGTCAGAGCCATAAATTTACAGACACTGTACAGTGGTACCTAGTTCATGGACGTAATTTGTTCTATGAGTTTGAAAAAGATGGCCACATTTGTGTTTATGTGGGAAAGATGGCCGTGGTCATGTTTGTCACCCGATACAGAGTTTGCAAACAAAGACAAAATTTTGCTTCTGTTTGTGAATCAAATTGTTCACAAACAAAAGCATTCGTGAACCAAGGTACCACTGTACTCAGAGTTGGAGGGATCTTTAAAGATCATCAAGTTTAAACTCCCACCCATCAAGCCATCTTTCATATGCTTGGGCATGCCAAATGAAGGGCTGCCCCTTCTTGAATAGTTCCTCAATTCCACTGTACAGAACACAGCACACAAACGTCTCTTTCTTCTTTTGGGACCATAATCTGCATTTAAATTTTTTCACCCTTTAGTTTTAGAATTTATCCTGTTATACAAAAATTAGGGAGGCTATTTCTTTAGACTGAGCTAATACACTAACCCTGACAAACCAGACCAAGCCAAAATAGAGTTATTCATGTTAAATACCACATAACCAAACTAAAATTTATGAAAGCAAATAGATCCCGAAACACACTATTTTTTTTTCCTGAAACCAGGAGATCCAACTCTACCTGAGTCAGTGTAAAAAAATCCCTTCAGCTTTAATCCTTAAAAAAAAGTAATCTAATGTTAACCAATTAGCTGTTTTTATCTATTGTATTATTTCTTTGTCCGCACCTTACAAAGCTCACTGTTCTTCTATAAAGCAGGGGAAACTCTCATTCTGATTTGTACAATGGAGGGTGACCTGATTCATACACTGCTAATGAAAGCCAATTAGATCTTAACCAAATTTGTTGTGATTTTATCTTCTGGCGCTTGTTTTACTCGAATGTCAGAGTTTAAAGAAAATCATTGATTCTGGGGCTACCCATGTGTGAACAGTAATCCTGAAAAAGAGAAACTCAAATTATTCTGCTCCTTTTCTCTAGTTTTACCCTATTCTAAAAAATAGGTAAAATGACTAGAAAAATTTACTTTATTTAATTCCCTTCCCTAATTAGCCAAAAGATGCATGCTGATTGTATTTTCCCAACTTGCGTCCATCTCCCCCTCAAAGTCCTGAAAGAAGTTTGTTTTGGTTGAATAAGAGGAGGTTATGCCATCACATAATGCTTCTCTAGAAATGGGACCTCAAGCCTGGTTGGCCCCTGAAGAAGTCACATCATTTCCTGCCTGTTCCACTCCTGTGTTCCCAGTCACATTCTACCTACCTGTCACCACAGTCCCCTCATTTGTTACAACTCCTTCCGTATGTCCTTCCCTCCCCAGATGTTGGAACTGTCACCTTTGGTCTGCTCTTTGATAAAGCCCAGCAGCCTGCACATCACAGCTCTCAAATGTGTAACTCCTGGACTAATAAATATTACTCTTTCTCATCTGTAAGGTAAATGTATAAACAGAGATGGACCTACTTCCCTATCGGTTCCAGACGATTATTGCTAAATAACTAAGACAAAACATCTGAAAATTGCACAAGTTTTTCTAGACTTGTAAAAGAAAACATAAAGTAGAATTATTTTGACATTCCCAGTGGTGTTTTGGTAAATGACTTGAGTGAGATTTATAGGAAGAAAATGTTAGTTCTTAATTCTCTCCCTTTTAATCTTCATTCTGTGGCTCTTCTTTGTTTTTTTGACATGAAAGTTCTTTTTCCTCCAAACAGAACTCTTCTATTACTTTCCTGAAAAGGGCTGCAGTGCCAGAACCTCTGGATCATACTGTAACACATTCCCCATGCAAATGGGGTTTTTCAGAAAAAAGAAAAAACAGCCTGGCAATGCAAGCACAACAGTACTTTTATTTTCAACATTGCTCACATTGACATTTTCCCAGAACTAAAGTTTGACAGAGTTATCATTTTCTCTCTTCTCCTGTAAACATGAAGAGGCACGTTTATATATGAAAAGCAGAATTGGAGCTACAATTTCATTTTTTCTCAGTGGTGATGGATTTTGCCTCTTCATCCACCTTTATCATTCTTCTCTCTTGTGATGAGCAATGTACATTTTCCCAAAAAGATAGCTTTACCTAAGATTCGTCTGTGGCTTTGCAATAAAGGTGAAGTTACTCCAAGATACCTTTTACCTTGCTGACATGAGGACAACTACCAAGTTTGATCTGACAAATTTTAGGTCTTTCTAAGGAAAATTCATTTTCTCCATCCAGAATCACCCTTCAAGGTACACATTTTTCACTTTTAAATGCAACAAGTGTATGAGTCAGCTTTTGATCACTGTGACAAAATATCTGCAATAATCCACTTATAAAGAAGGAAGGTTTATTTTGGTTCATGGTTTCAGAGGTTTTAGTCCATGGTAGCTTGGCGCCATTGCTTTGGGCCTGTGGTAGCACATCATGGCTGAAGTGCATGGTCGAGGAGCTGCTCATCTTGTCATGACCAGGAAGCAGAGAGAGAGAGAGAGAGAGAGAAGGGGGCTGGAGTCCCAACATCTGCTTCCAGGTCATGACTTCAATGACCTAATTTTCTCCTGCTAGGTCCTACTTCTTACAGAGTCTACCATTTGCCAGTAGCCACACAGGCTGGCAACCAAACTTTCCAGATAAGGACTTCCGGGGGAAACATTCAAGATCCAAACTATCCAAAACAAATGCTCTTTTCAAATGCACAATTTTGCTTAGTACACCAATTTAGGTCATTCCAGTCATTAATACCTCTGTTTCTTTTACTTTATCAAATTAACCAATAATGTGGCTACTCCCTAGGTGATTTTGATATGGCAGAGGCAAGAAATGTCAAGATAGTCTCTGGTGCCTGTGATAATGTTGTACAAGTAAAATCCAATAGGATACCTTACTGGGGGCCTGTGCCTGTAAAATGACAGATGACAGCTGATCTAGGATCACTGGATGCAAGAATAGGGTCTCTAAAGGAATTTTACAGGGACAGTTAGCAGCTGCCCCACCACATTGCTTGAAACCAAAGGAAACCAAGGAAATCAAATGCAATATTTATTTCAGTTTGAAACTCAAGTTTAACTCTGTTCGTTAGATAGGCTGTTTGTTGGAGCTGCCAGAAATATACCTTGGAAACAAAACAACCACACATGTACAAACATTCATGTGCTCCATCACGTACAGCCTGAAAAAGACCTTACTTAAATCTGTATTTCACATTTAATGTCATGTGTAGTGGACAAACTTATTTACTCAGGGGTTAGCTGATAGACTGTGTAGAGTGTACTGTCTTTCAACCTGTGAAGTGATTCTGGGTAGAGTTCTCCATATTTTGATGTGAAGTGAAAGTGAGCTCATAGGAACAAATTCCATTTTGTTTTGTGCTCATTTAGCAGCAAGTAAAGAAAAGTGTGTGGGGAAATGCTTTCTGGTCTGTGTCTCAGTAGTTAACATGGCACTGTGCTTTGCTGCAGGACTTGTGGTTAATCACAAAATGATTGGCTGGGGGATAAGGAGGCAGGTGGTAGATATTGTCACGCTCCTTCTATCCATGGCAGAAACTTCTACTTAATACAAATCTGTGCATGTAAAGGTGGAGAGGGTGGCTGTGTGGTGGACAACATAGCCACCAAGTGAAGGCATAATTTAACCATTCATTTCAGTTAGGGTCTACTCCTCAAAGCAAATCATCTATGTCCCCTTGTGAGAAAAACAGTGAACATTGTTTTCAGACAAGAATGGAAAAGATGAAGTGGGTAAAATCCCTAACTAACCTACCTTTCATGTAAAGCATAAGAAGACTTCCTTTGGTCACTAGTCAGGATTGTACTAACATTGTGATGTCACCAAAGAGTCAACTGGAGCCTTACTCAGCCGTCCCCTCTGTCCCCACTTCCCTTACTAACTCTCACCCCAGGTCTATCCACGTGGCTCTTGCCATTGAGCAGTGCACAATTTGAAAATCGTTGCTCCAAAACAATTCTCTCATCTTGCAGGTTGACATCAGACTATCATCAAAGAATGATCAAGCCATTTAAATTTTGCTTTAGTATTCCATTTCTAGTAAGTTATTTTCAATCTAAAAACCTAGAAAGTCTAGCAGCGAAAATACTCTCAGTATTCTGTCTACTACACCGTTTCAGTAAGAACGGGAAAGTACCTGGGAATAAAATGCCTACATAATATATCAAAGTTAACACAGCTTACTAAAGCTTTATTCTTCCCGTGTGTGTACTAACTTAACCTCCTAGATGGCACCATTCATGGTTTGAGACTCAGCTGTACTGCTAAACTGTCCATTCTTTGAATTTATACTAACTAAACTCCTTTCTTCAGAGTACAGCTGTGAGCATATGCAGATAACTCCAAAGTCATGGGGAGCATTTATCGCCATCATTATTGAACCCGAGGTATCAAAGCTATAAAACGGAAACAATCATACTGTGAAACCTCAGGAGCAAAATGCTGACCAATTAATTCTGTGTATGAAAGTGGTGGATAAAAGTTTCTAAATGTGAAAAAAAAATAATCCGACTGTGCGCCTCTCTTTGTGGCACTGAGGAAAGAAATGCCACGAAATTATGGCAAATAAACCTTCATCTTTGCTAAAACTCCAGATGCACATGAGATACTGTTTTTATACAGCAAAGTACTAGTAAGCTATGTGTGTCTGCTTCTCTGCCATAGATCTTGAAATGGCAACAGTGCTGATATATTTGGTTTGCCTTCCCCACCATGTGTACAATACACTTAGGGACTGAAGTAAAATAAAAGACATTCCAATTAGCACTGTTATTCAGTCTCCCCATTATCTTGGCAGGTCATTTTAACTGCCTGGGCTTCAGCTTCCTTATTTATAAAGAGAGGTTATTAAATGAGATAAACTTTCTGATAACTTTAAATATCAGAAGCACCATGCTCCCTAAAAGTCAGCTGAAGCTGACCCCCTCCATAACCCCCTTCTCCTTGGCACCCACCTCATTGTATTTGAGGATGGGAAAGACAATGAAGCAAAATGGGGAGAAGGGAAGTTGAAGTGAAGCCCATGGCACTAAAATCAGTAACAAAATCTGGAACAGCAGCTGGCTTCATTTCATCTGTCCCAGCGCATATGCACATCTCTAAGAAAAACAGGATAAAACATCAAGGTCCCAAGAATCCATTGCTTCCACACCACTGGATGTCCCCTCAATGAAATTAAAGAATGGAAGAAAGGAAAGCCAGGGAGGTTATCCTTGTGTCTTAATCACTTTCCCTGTCACTGGGACAAAATACCCACCACCAACAACCAGCACCACCCACTTAAAGGAGGAGAGGTTTATTTTGGCTTACAGGTTTTGAGGAGTCAGTCCAGGGCCAGCTGGCTCCAAAGCAGGAAGGAGATGTTGCGAAAGTTTAGTACAGGAGAGCCACTTGTGTCATGGCAGCCAGGAAGCAAAGAGCAAAGGAAGGAGCTGTGGAGGGAGATAAATCTTTCCAGATCACACCTTCAGACCAGGCCTGCCTCCTAAGAGCATATTTAGCTATGGACAGATCAGTGAATTAATACACTGATATGTATAGCACCTCCATGATCCAATCACCTTCCAAAAGCCCTCCCAACACATAAGGCATTTAGGGAAAATTTTAGATCTAAACCATAACATCCTGCATTGCTCATAATTTGCTGTGACATTCCAGTCCTGTACTTGGTCTAACCTCCGGATCAGGTTTCAATCTTTAGGTCTCACGGTGTCCCTCATTCTCTTAATAAGTAGGAGGGATGTGTAGAGCTTTGTGGCTTCCAATTACGGGCTCAATGTGGCCATGTCACCCAGCCAGCAATGTTTTTCTTCCTAATTCTTGGGTGAGTTTCCACCAGAGGAAGGGGACAAGCAGAGGCCGAGGAGACGTGGACCCATGCTTCTCCTGCTTCTAGAGCAGCCACGGGGAACAGGCTGTAAGGCAGCCTTCCTAGGAACCAGTAGAAGGAGGAATCAGCAAGAGAGAAAGCCCTAAAGGGGACAGAGAATTCTGATGCCTTGAAACTCAGCTCTTCAGGGACAGATTAAAGCTGTGCAAGGCTCCTGAAGATGGACTATGTGATGTGGAGGATTAGGAGGAGGAGTAGATGGGGGTGGTGTTGACTCTTAAAGAGTCATTGGTAAGATTACTCTCCATGCATTGGCTTTTGTCACCTGTATATGGAGGGACAATAGGAAATGTTCAGAAAATGATTATTGAATATCTGCTTTGTCATAGGCCCTTGGACACTGGCCTTAAGGAGCTCGTTTCAGTGAGGATGACAGACATGTGCATGGCCACCCAAGCATAAAGCAGACAGTAACAAGAGCTAAGTCAAAGACAGGGCCAAGAGCTGGGACACAGAGGAAGGAGAGGTCACCAGCATCTTCTGTGCCCTTGTCTTACCCGGAGCAGGATCGCCTTTCCCTCGTGTTTGCTGGATTCCCTGGAAGGGAATGTCTCTTTTCCAGAATTCTGGTCATTTGTCTTTCCAATACTTCATCATTGCCAAGGATCCTTTTTATGATCAGTAAAGACAGAATCGACTATCTGTCATTTCTCATTATCAGCAACATTGGATTTGCATTACTCGCCCTAAGGAATATTGACTGAAAGAGAGAAAGTGGGAACCTCTTTCCACCGAGGTTCCACGTGAATTCTCCTCCCCAGCATTTACAGTCACTCTTACCCAAGTCACATCCTCTTCCTGCAGCAGAATTTCCTTATGGTTTCAGAAGCAGCCCCAGAGATATATGAACATGCATGAAACCTCTCTCATAAAAATGATTAGCTAACCCTTTAAAAGAGGAGAGCAATTTAGAGGGAAAAGATAGAGGAGAATATATACAAAAAAATTGCATGCTTCTTATGTGATTCTGTTTAGCCCAAGTTTCATACCCATGAAAATATCTCTAATATGTGTTCCAAATTGCCCCCCCAATCAGAAAATGTCACCACTCTCTGTCCTGCCTTCAGGCAAAAGGGGCAAGCTTGAGATATCCATATCATCCACTCTTTCCTCTAGTAAGCATATGGAGTTTGAATTCAACCATCCTGGATTTGAGTCACAAGTGTAAGTTTAACGATAGGTCATTTTCCTTGCCTTAATCTCGGCTTCCTTTCACACCTCAGTTTTCATCTGTAGAATGGGAATAGTAATTGCAAATATTTCATAGAGTTGTAATGAAGTTTCAAGGAGAGAGTCTATTTAAAACACTCCACACAGTGCCTGGTGCATAGAAAGCACTCAGCAAACCTTAACGACGGTGATAGAATGTGTGTGCTCAAAGGTCACGAGAACACCCTGATCCCACTCTTTAAGAGGATTAGATCTTTGCCCTCAAAAAAGTTAGGCTACTAGGGCCGGGGATTTAGCTCAGTGGTTAGAGTGTTTGCCTCGCAAGCATGAGGCCCTGAGTTCGATTCCCAGCACCAAAAAAAAAAAAAAAAAAAAAGTTAGGCTACTAAATTATAGTCTTTGGGGACATTTAAAGCATAATAATTTCTATTAGAGCACTTTTTCTGCCACCTACAAACTGAGTGATTTAGGGATTAACCTTGCTAAACTTAATTTTCTTTTTCTACAAAATGAGGTTAATAACATCTACCCCATATATACCATCTGCTCCATATGTTTATGGGAAGGATTAAGTGAGTTAATGTATGTCACTTAGGAGTCTACTTAAATAAATTGCCCAGTGATTGCTTCTGCTTTACTGAGGAAGATGGCTCTGGGAAGCCTCCCCAGGAAGGACCGGGTCTTAAGCAGCCAAGTCACATGCTTCGCAGCAATACATACCTGCATGGCTCACTGGATTGTGACTCAGGGTAGCCACAAGTTAATTTGGTATAAAAAGAAACATACATAAAAAAGATGGGTTGTGCTAACTTCAAACGTACCTTTCCAATTTTGAATTGGAGAATCCCAAGAGAATTAACTGTCAGTAGTGGAATAGCAAAACCAGGAAAAATAATGAAAGACCTTCAGGAGGTGTGGCAAATTTAAATTACGAATAAGCAAAAACTATGATTGTGAGAAAATAGAGTCAAGAACAGTAGTAAGAAGAGAATTGAACAAACATTTGAAGGTATTTGAGTTCCTTTAATATGGAATATTGGAAAATGATCCACAGAATTTGATCACTGCCTTCCCCAGAGCAGTTCTTTATGGAACTGGGTCAAACCCTGATTTCTGTTCATGGTTTTCCATATCTACTGTGTTCCTACATTATCTACAATGGTCCTTGTCCTCTTCCTACCCCCTTTCCTTTCACCAGCTAATTTATATGAGTCTCTCTTCCTGGCAATTAGAGGAGCATAATTGAAATACAGGTACACAAGGGACCCTCACAAAACAATGGCTATTACCACTAACACGGAAAAGTGTGAGCCACTGTGAGTTAAACCAGAGATACCAACAAGAGGAAAAAATGGGATATGACTGGATAACCAGAGGAGAATTCCAAAAGACTGTGTTTAAACATGTATTTTAAGAGTTAAAGAGCACTCAAACTCCAAGGACAGTGAGGTAAAATAAGATTGCCATTTCTTTATCAGAAACACCATCATAAATTACCTTATTTCACGAAAGAGCTTATGAACAGAAGGTGTGGCTTGCCAGCATAGAAAATAAAGGTCAGAGCCTGATGCTGGCCATGTTTACTCAGCACCACCTGGAAAGAGGGACGGTGAGCCCTGGGTACACATGCTTCCCAGTTACTGAAGAAATAACCATGACTGCGCAGAAGCGATTCTCTGGGTCTCACCAGTGCCCAGGGGACTATCCCTTCAGGGTGTCTGGCTGTCTGTCCCATTCCTTCGCTCCAGTTCTGGGTTCACCAAGCAGTCTTTTGATTGCTATTTTGCCATCCCAGGTATTCTAATGCTAGAAAACAGTACCAAAATGGGAGACAGGGGCATCCAATAACAAGAAAAGAAAAGGTCTTGCTGTGCATAGCATGTGGCTGGTCTCCTTTATACGTTTCAGCGTTTGTGTTGCTGGTAACAAAGTGAGTCTCTCTGACAAGGACTAAGTCTAAGAATACTGGCAAGGCTGAGAGACAAGATTTTTATGGTGAGACAAGCATGACCTTCTGGGTGATATAATTGTAAAAATCTTGCAACCTAGTGATTGCATGTATAATATATTTGCTCTGGGCCTGGTTCTGGACACAGAATCTCCCACCCAGTAAGACTG
The DNA here is from genome assembly GCA_004026905.1 of Hystrix cristata. NCBI lineage: Eukaryota > Metazoa > Chordata > Mammalia > Rodentia > Hystricidae > Hystrix > Hystrix cristata. The sequence goes on along the minus strand of PVJO010003886.1, from coordinate 73,435 downwards.
CCTTTTGTCTGTTAATGAGATGACTCCCAGCAGGGATCTGCCTTTCCAGCCTCAGGAGGGAGGCAGGCCACCAGGAAACCAAGCTCTGAGTAGAGGGCTGGGACTCACAGCCTCTCTCTTTAACACTGTATCTTCAACGAACTTCTCCACTGGAATGACCCACTACAAGTTTAAAGAAGATGGTCCAAAGTGGTGCTCATTACAAATCCTTCCTTCCTAATTTTCCCACCCTCGTGCATGATGTTCTCATCTGTTGGGCTCAAACCCCAAGATGACCCAAGACCCCAGGAGTCAACCAATAAATATGGTGTGGCTTCCCTCTCTGTATGCATATCATCTGCCAGGAGTATGTCGGGCAAAAAGCACAGCTTTTCCTTAAAATCCTTTCTATCTCCACCAGAAAAAGGGAGATGTGATTAAATGACCAAAGACTACTCCACCAATTAAGCTTCTCTCTCACCTCATTCTCTGCAGCATGGTGGGGAGCAGTTTCTATGCACCCCCATTTCCACAGTATTGCCGTGGCTAGCATCAGATCGTAGGCTGCATATTTATTACCAATGCTTGGCAGCAGCCCTAGTGTTTACATTTCACATCCTGATTATTGCCCTGTGGCTATCAGTCAGTGATCAGCTTTACCCAAGAGAATGAACAATGGTCCAGGCTACAGAGTAGCTGGCAGTGATCTCAGCTCGGCGCTGGCCGCCTGCTCATTATGCATTGTGTTCACGGCCCAGCCCCTAACTGCGTAGGGCAGAGATTCCCTCTCCAGAAACCTTCCACGTCACCGTGCACAGCAAAGCGAGGCTGCGATTTGTCAGAGCCGGCTTCTGCCGCATCGGGCTGCCTTCGGGTCATTGGCATTCTCCTCAGGCTGGCAACCTCTCCCATTCTGTGTGCGGGGAACAGGGCGCCTTCTGAACGTGGCAGCAGGCCGAGGCGGGGGTGATAAAGTGGAAACGTCGCCTCGCAAACCAGAGTCCACTGAAAAACGTTCACAGACACACGCGTGTGGGGCGGGGGGTGTCATTATAGATTTTCATTTCCACAGATGCCCGGTTTAGTGAGACCTTGAAAGAAAACATAAATGCACTTTTATCTTCCAAAGGTTAGCAAGAAATACACTGGCGCTGACTGTTTACTTAAAGGGGAAGAGGAAAAGAGATCCTGCAAAATTGCTCTCTCTCAAATGCAAATCCCTGGAGGAAATTAAGACACTCTATGCTGGATGTGTACAAACTTAAAAGATCTAATTCTGTTTTAAAAACCAAAACCCACAGATTTCCGCCAAAATCTCTTGTGTCTTCTTAAGGATTTTTAACTCAATTCCTAAAAATAAAGTCTGCTTTTCCCACAGATGACTCAGGATAGCACCTACTTCTCCCTCTAGGCTCGTTGCCACTTGGACATCAGGGTGAAAACCCAGGAGCCTGCTCCTGGGTGTCTGTCTACATGAGGGAGTTGTACGCACGTGTGCATGAGTGAGCAAAAGGAGGACTGCTGAATCCAAACATCGCAAGAACAAAACTCCAAAGTCAATAGATGGTATTCTCATTTTTCAAGTACAGGACAGATCAACCTCTAAAGGGTAAAAGATGAAGTAATGTCTTTCGTGTGTTTCTTCACAAACACTCAGAATTCATTTCCACTGCAATTTAGAGTCCTGTGCATTCATTACTCTCTCTGTCTCTTTCATCACTAGTTCTCTCTTTCCAGTGTGAGCGGGGACAAGTCTTGGAAATAATAATGCTAAGCCGGAGAGTGAATTCTTGCTAGATATTGCCTGAGTCCCATAACCGTTCCACACAGTAACAGTTTAAACCTCGTAACTCTGTGACTTGACATGAAGTTGTCGTTTGTCATTCAGGCTTCCGGTTCCAAACACATGAGCAGGAGATGGGCCTGGTGAGCTGCTCGCTTAGTGTCCCAGGGACCCAGACTGACAGAGGTTTCACTGTCTCGATAGTCAAACATCCCCAGGTGGAAAGGAGCTCAGGGAGAAGTCATCTCTACGCTCCTCCACGTCAGCTCATGGCCCATTGACCAGAGCGTCCCGTCTGATCCCGCTGAGCTGCAAGACTCCAGAATTTGGGCAGAAGATGACCTGGATACTTGACTTCAGGATTTTTCTGGACAGATGCTCATCAAAGAGCTATTTATAACAGAAAGGAAGAAGGGAAGGAAAGGGGAAGAAAAGGGATGAAGGGAGGGAGGGAGGGAGAGAAGGAGAAACAATTTAGAGATTTGACAAGGTTTAAATATATTGTAGATTGTGCATACAAAGGGAAAGCTTAGTAATATGATTCAGGGCATAAAGTCTTGGAGTTAGTTTGCTTAGATTTTAATTCCATTTCCTCCACTCTCTAGATATGTGAATTTAAATTTACTACTTAAACTACTCTTTTATTTCTTCAGCTATAAAATGAAAACAATAATAATACCCACCTTTTAAGGTTATGATGAAGATTCAATTTTAAAAAGGGAATATAAAGTACTGAGCACATGACTGGTTCTAGAAAAATACTCTATTTTTTTACCCTTCAAATTAGGTACATGAATATTTACTGACCATGGAGGAAGACTCACATTATGATTCTGAATGAAAAGAAGCCTTAAAAGCCTTGGCTTATTATATTAAATGTATGTTATTTTTAAATCACCAATATTTGGATAGGGAAATATGTAATGTACACCAAACTGTAGGTAATGGTTACCTTTAGTTTATGCTTTTATGGGGGGCTTTGTACTAACAAAATATCAAAAAAAAATCAAACATAGTTTAAGTATACAGTATGAGCTAAATTGCTTTTAAATTTGAGTCTCCTCTCCTCCCTCAGCTTCCTATTCCTATATAGCTCATTAAAGAGCACACAAATACCTTCAGTTACTCTTATAAAAATGAGAAATTTATTTTCCAAGAAACTAGCCTTCCACACCAGCAAATATACACACCGTGTCCAGAGGCCTTTGGCAAGTCTCTTGGGCTATTTCAGATGGAAAAATCTGAGCATATAGACAGAGAGCTGCATCTAGCTTTCTCTTGTAATTGCAATGCTATCCTCTACCTCTGCTGCCTTTTCTTTTGCCAGCATCTGCCATGAACAGGTACCGCAGGACCTTTCAACCTGATGCAATGGTTCTCTGCCTTCCCCCCGCAGGACCTTTCAACCTGATGCAATGGTTCTCTGCCTTCCCAGAATCTCCTGCCTGAAAAGATTCACGAGAAAGACATGTACACAGAGTTTCAATCATTTCCTGACTGCACCGCAGAAAGCTTACCAGTCCGTGGCCACATCACTAAATACTACTGCAGGCCTTCCTCTAAAGTCTTTCCCTGTAGAAGGGTGACCTCTGAACCATTTGTATGTGAATGAAGATTCACCTCTCTTTTTACAAAAGCGCGCCTAACTTTCCCTGAAGGGAATTTTCATACTTTCACCGAGTGAAGGTGATCTAGTGTTTGATACACCACCACTAACAGCGACTCGATTCTCACAGCTAACACACATGTAACTCAATCTACACATTTTTTAGTATGTGATTTGTTGTATGAGATAAGGGGTAATAAGATGGAGCACTTTTCTCCCCACTTTGAAAAGGGATTATCCATAGAACTGTAGTTATTCCTGTTTGCCACCTCCAAGTTCCCTACGAGTTCAGCATTCTTTTTCCTACAATACAAAATCATGACAATCTTGTAGCATCTGGTGTCCGCCAGGAAGGTGCACTTAACTACTGTTTGCTGTTCCCCTTTTGCATAGGTGTCTGCTTTACGATCTCGTAAAGATCTCTGATGCAACATCAGTCCTTCTTGTCATGATCACCCTGTCTGCTGAGAACCTCGCAGTTTAGGGTGACCGAAAAATACCCACTCCTCATGAGAAAGTCAGTCTACACGAAACAGTTTTAAAAATTGGAAGGAACCCAGGAAAGATTAGGTGATGCTAGTATTCAAGTATGAAATAAAATGATCTCCTATTTTTAAAATCATATATGGCAAATAGGACACTGTACTGATAGTATCCAGCACCCCTAAAAACTCGCCATATGATTTTAGGAAGGCTGTCTGCTACCCGTGCATCTTAATTTTCTTATTATTAAAATTGGCAAAGTTATAAAATAATCATGAGGATTATTCCCATAATCAGTCTAAGTGCTGCTCGCGTCCAGACAACATATAATGCTTGTGTTAATGGCTTAAAATATTCGTCATTGTGTGTGTGTGTGCATGTGTGCACATGTGTGTGCACTTTATTTCCATAAAATTTCATAACCAGGCTCCAAGGAAGTTAGTGATACCAGAAGTAAAGCTAAGAAGAAAACTGTAGGAACCATGATAGAGTTAAAGAACGAAATCATTGTGGAATTTGTTAAAAGTCCTGGAAAAATGACTTTATAAGTGTAATTTTGGGGTCAGAACCAATTATTTGGTTTTCCACTATTTCTCATAAGAAAAATATGTTCAATTCTTGAACTTTCCAGTGTTTGAATATGAATTTGGAACAAATCGACTTTAACAACTGAGGTATCACCACACATGTGTGTGTGCATGTGTGTACTTTATTTTCTGCATTTCAAAACATATTTAGCCTCGGGATTTAGATAAGGGATTAAAACTTGACTATCACTCCTCCAAGAATGAGAAAACTTGGCTGGGTATGGTAGTGAACGCCTATAATCCCAGCACTGGAGAGGCTGAGGCAGGAGGATTGCTGTGAGTTCAAAACCAGTCTGGACTACATAGCGAGACCCTGTCTCAAAACTGAGTCACAGAATCACAGAGAAGGTGTTTAACTTTTCCAAGATCAATAAGCTAGAAATACACTGCAGAGTAGGATTCACACCGAGTCAGTGTAATTCTAACCACCTTTCACTGTTATATTACTATTTCTAACCATCATGGTGCTCAAACTACAGTACTACAAAGCTGGCAAGACAACGATTCCTTCTGTTTCTCACACATGTCCTCAGTATTCAGAACAACCTTGACTCGTCACATCTCTGCTTACTGAGGTGCATGAGGCATCACACTGACTAGTAAAGCAATAGTGCCACTTCTCAAGGTGTACGTTCCAGTGATAACAGATTGAAAAAAAACCCAAAAAACAGTAAGTGCGTAATCTCAGTGACAGATAATAAGTGAGCAGCGGTAGAGAATGACTAGTCGGGGTAGGCTGAGTTAGTTTAGTTAGGTCAGGCCTCCCTCTGACCTGCAGAAGTCAATTTTCATAAACTGAATGATGAGTTACAATCAGCCACTCAGTGAGCCAGAGGCAAGTAGTGAAGGCAGATGGAGGGGGAAGCTTGGCGTACTCTGGAAACATGAGCTCCTCCCATCTGGAGACCCTGGAACGGAAAAGAATGAAATCGCAGAAGTTAGAGGCCTGACCATCCAGGAATCTCAACCACGAATAGAATTTAGATTTTATTCTAAGTGCCATGGAAAGCCATGAAAAAAGATTTAAATTGGGAAGTGACATGATCATAATTGTGCTTAAAAAAGAAAATTACTCTAGTTCTTCCTCTTCCATGATTAACGGAATAGGCAATTTAGACAAACTACCTGGACAATGAGGAACCAATACTTCCATGCGTTGTAGCCCAAACATAAATTATCTCAATGTGAAACTGAACTAAAGTGATCCTGGATTGCTAGTGACCCCAGAAGTTTGGCAGAAGAAAACAAAAGTCCTCACCAAAGCACTGCACATCTATTCTACTCCTCAAATTTTTCCTACAAATGAAATTCCAGTTACCATACCTGAGACACAAAACATAACCAGGCACACTAAAAACCATGCACACATACTACAAAGAAAAGGGGCGCTAGGGATGTAGTTCAGTGTACAGCATCTGCCTAGCAGAAGGAAGGACCTGGGTTCAATCCCCAGTACTGGGGAAAAAAAACCAAAAACCCTCATCACTGAGCATGGTGGTGCACACTTGTAATCCTGGCACTTGAGAGGGTAGGCGAGAGGATCGCCATGAATTGAAGACCAGCCTGGGCTACATAGTGAGACCCTGTCTTAAAAAATTAATAATAATAAGGAGGAGGAAGAGGGAAAAGAAGGAAGAGAAGGTTAGAACCATATTTCACACAATTTAATTATACTTAGTATTTTCTTATGTAGGTTGAAGATTTTAGCCAAAAACTAGAAACATGTAAAAGTGTCATAGTTTTGGAGAAGAATCAAAAAGAAAATTTGCATTTTAAAAAGACAACCGAAATTAAAAATGTAATGAATAGGTTCGACAGCAGGTTGTACATAGCTGAACAGACAATTACAGGGCTAAAATTTGGACAGAAGCCAATATCCAGAACGAATCATAAAGAGACAAAAAGAACACACTCATGCGTATGTACACACCCATCAGAGGGTATATAGTGATGATAGTGTAATACAGTGATGGCGAACCTTTTAGAGCTTTCAATGGTAACAAACAGCCCGCTATGGCACACGTGCCAAGGGTTCGTCACCACTGGTTTAATACATATAAATAGTTCCTGAGAGAAATAAGACCAAGAATGGATCAGTGGCAATATTTAAGGAAAGTTTTCAAAATTATTGAAAGGCAAAAGACCCAGTAACCTTTAATCAGGATGGACACACACACACAATCTACACACATCACATCTCTATAAATCACTAAACTGACTATAAGCTCATGTTTACACAAAACAAGTGAAGTTAAAGAGAAAAAATCTGAAAAGCAGCTAGAGAAAAACATCATACTGTCTTCAAAGGAGAAACGACTATCATCCGTTTCCTCATCTAAAAACATTGTAACCATAAGCGTGGTGGTTAATTAATGGTCGGTTTGAGTGAGAATGCCCAGCTGAACCGACTCTGTGTGGTTCAGGGCATGGAAGACCCACTTAAGAAGGATCCTTGTCAGAACGGGATAAAAGGAGAACAGGATGGAAGGGCTTCATGCTGATTTCCCTGCGGGAAGCTTCAGCTGAGTTCTGGTCCTCCCGTTGTCACCAATGATGGCTGTAGTTCTCTCGGGAGGAGCTCTGCTTGAGGGTTGTCTCCTGGTTCCAAGGCACAGATCCCTCATTCATGTCCTGTCCCTCATTCTTCTGGCACAGATCCTTGCGGTGCAGATTCTCTAGCCTTCAGCCCCAGCCCCTTTGGGCTTTCTGGTCCCTTCAGGGTTCCCTCGCAGATTCCTCAGCCTCCCGTTGAGGACTCGTGTGGGACGTTGCCGTGGGCTCCAGGCCCCGGAGTGGGTGCTTCGGATCTCCAGCACCTGGGCGGATCTCTTGCACTCTTCTACATCTGACTCGGTGGGTGAGTATTTTCAGTTAATCTTGTAAATTTCGTGTCCTGCATTAAACCTGTTTTCTCTTGGAATCACTAATACAATAAGGAAGTGAAAATCTCAAAAAGGTGGGAGAAAAATACCTGCTAATTTCCTTTGTATCTCTTGATTAGTCTGTTTGAATTTGTAGAGGAAAATACAGAACCCATAGTAGCCAAACATGAAGAAAAATAACCCAAACAATTGTTCTACCTGGTTACAATGTTTATTAAAAGTAATTTGGCCAATCTACGATTGTCATAGACATATATAAATAAAATAATAGAGTAGGACGCCCAAAGACAGGTTCACTTTACACTCGTACTTTTTAGAAAAATGTGGCATGGGACAGCAATCAGGGGAAGGTCACTGTGCTTAATAATTGGTGGAAGAACAATCCAGTGCCCTTACAGGCTTCTAGTTCACAGAAGAAAAGCAACTCCAGATCGCAGTGTAAAAAACAAGACAAAAATTTTAGCAAATAATACATGAGATCTCATGATGAGAAAATAATTTTAAGCAAATAGCAAGTACCAAACATTAATTAATTTAAAATCAAGTATTTCTGTTAAGTTATCAAGAGAGATAAAAGCCAAATCCACTGCATGACAGAAAATACTTGCAAAACACATACCTGTTTTAGTCTGTTTTCTTTTACTGTAATAGGGTATCTAAGAGGTGATACTTTATAAAGAAAAGAGGTTTATTTTGGGTCACAGTTCTCAGCCTGAGAAGTCCAAATTCTATTGGCTCCATGGAATCAGAGTTACATACTGCTTCAACTCATGGTAGAAAAATGAAAAAGGAAGAATATGTAGGTGAAAGAGAGAAGTGAGCAGAATTCCCACAATAACTAACCCATTCTCATGAGAAAAAAATATCAAAAATCTCACAAGGACTCTGGCCCCATGACCCAAACACTTCCCTCTAAACTGCACCTCCCACTACTGCCACAATAGCAGTTAAATTTCACCATGAGTTTCAGAGGGTTAAGCCATACTTAGTTAAAGGGCTAGTGTTCTACAAAATAATAAGAAAAGTCAGACATCTCATTGGGAAGTTAGATAAGAGATTTGAGTAGAAGCTTCACAAAAGAGGATATTCGAATGGCTAGCGATTGTATGGTAAGATGTCAACATTATTAATATCATGGAAAGTTGGATTTAAATCACTATGGGATATCAGACATGATAAAGAAGAAAAAGATCAAAAATAGTACACTGTTGGCAAAGATGTGAACTAACTAGATCTATGACACACTTCTAGAAGGTCAATAAATATGCACAGTCACTTTGGAAATAATATGACATTATCCCTTAGATGAAAATATACCTGAAGAGTCAATTGCTCAGCGGTATATGCCAAACAGAAATAAACACACATATGCTCCAAGCAGTGATGTGCTGAAACCAGCTTGTGCCAGTTTACAAGAGCTGCCTGTACACATATTTTCTCACTCATGTGACTCAGTGACTTCATATTGGTGGCATGAAATCAGCATGCAGGAGAATTTATACCATGGAAATAGGCACATGCTACAATAAGAGCTTTTATTTTTGGAGAATCGGTTGTTAAATATTTACCAGCACACTATAGGCTTCAGGAGAAATGTACAAGAATACTCTTAGAAGCCTTGCTTATAATACACATGAACAGAAACCATCCCGTCCTTCAAGGAAGGCTTGGTAAATAATTTATAAATGTTAATACAAAGAGATGTTACACACAATGGGGATGAATACACCAGAGCCACAGATAGCTCCTCTCAAGCAAAATATCAAGTAAGAGCAACAATAAAAATGATAACAAAAGGATTTCAATAGTATTATTCCACTTACATAAACTGCAAAACTAGCTAAAGTTGAAAGGTGAATTTTAGGAATGCAAACTAAAGGGATAAAACTGTGAAGAAATGCAAGGAAGAAATAACCATATATATTGAGAGAATAGTTCTATTCAGAAAAGAAAAAAGGGATTTTGACTGAGAATGAGGAGTGGGTGGAGGTACATCAATGGAGCTGATAATATTCTATCTTATCTATGGTTCTGTGGGTGTTTATATTTCATTGTGTCAAATATTCAGATAAATGTATATAAGGGACTATGGTCAATAATAGTCTGCCTCTGGGATGAGGGTACATAAACACATGAAAACTTGTGAAACATGCTTGAAATATAGCAGGCACTGACTGTAGATGGGCAAGTGGTAGTAGTGGAAGTAGTAGTAGTATAAATAAAGGAAATCTGCTCAAGGAAATGATAATCTTGGCATAAGTGTGAGTATGCCATTCCAATCAGACATGAAAATAATAAACTATGCATTTTATATTCATTTAAATCACTCCCTTTTCTTCTCCAGAGTAAACTGGATCCAGTCCCTAGAGTCAGTTCTACCAAAATGTATAAGACACAGCCCCTGCCTTTGAAGCCAGAGCCTACCAAAGACAATCTGTTCATTTATTCATACGTTTTTCAAATATTTGATTGGCATCCACTAGGTACCAGGTTCTAGAGATAGAAGTAACTGTCTCAAGAAATGCACATGCAATCCTGGAAGGACACATAAATAGACATCTTACAATTAATGACATTAATGCTATGTCATTGATAAGTGCACAGTGCAATAGGGGAAAGAACTAGCTATGAAGAACTGGCCATGTAAATGAAGAAGAGATACTCTGATTTAACTCATTCTACTTCTATTCCATACTCATACTAAAGATAATTGAGCACCTAGACATAACACTTTCCAGACTACCTTGCAGCAGAGTGCTGAGTACAGATTAGCTCTTACTGCATTCTTGAGAAGCAGAAGGCAGAATTTAGGTGGACTCATTGTAGTCATTGCTCTTCCTGCTGTGAAATCAAGAAAGCGATGAATTTCCTTCAGTCCACCTCCCACGGTTTGGACGTGCCCTCCCCAAGTTCACGTGTTGAAAACTTAATCCTCAGTGCAGCAGTGTTGACATGTGAGACCTTCAAGAGGTGGCAAGGTCCTGAGAGTTTCTCTTGTGGGCCTGGGTTATTTACTGTAGGAGTAGATCACAATAAAAGGACAAGTTCAGCCCCTTTTCCCCTGTCTCACTATCTGATGCTTTCTCCCAGGTTATGACACAGCAAAAAGGCTTCTACCAAATGCTAGTCCCTCAGTCTTGGATATCCCATCCTCTAGATCTGTGAGCCAAGTGCATTACTGTTCATTATAAATTATCCATCCTCAGGCATTTTGTGACAGCAGCACAAAATTGACTAAGAGAGTATCCCTACGTCTGTTTCTCGGCTTCTTGGTTATCATGTGATTGGGAGGCAGCAACAGTTTTGTGAGCTGATTCTCTGGGCCCTGGACTAGTTCAAACATCCATTCTCCTTCTACCTGATTGCTGATAAGCAACTGAGGCTGCAGAACCCCCCTGCTGCAAGGTCCGGAGGGTCCTCCAAGGTAGCAGCTCCTCTCATGGGACGGTTGTGTCTTTTTCTCTAACATTCCCGAAGGCCAAGCCTAAATCAGCCCCTTCAGCACTTCTGAGTTTGTTAAGACCTGCCTCCCTTCATTTAATGTCTATGTTGAGTGACTTCTATTTTCCGCACTGGGTTGTGGAGTAGCACAGATGGAGGTATCTTTTCTACTTACCAAAATTCACTGGAGTAAAGGAGTTTGTACATTTCTCATTATAATCGACACTAAAATAACATCTATTGTTCTAATTAATGCTTTTCTTTGGGAAATTCGACAAGTGCACCACCAAACATGAAACCAAATTATATATTTTCTTGCCACTAATACACAGAAATAACACTTTCTTATTGCAAAGAAATCTTTTTCCTTTGCTGAAGTTGAATGCTGCTATCTGCTATGGTAGTGTCAAAATGCTCGTGTCATGTACTTTATTTTCAAGAAACAGTAGCATCAAAGAGTGAGTTGACTTGAATGACTGAAATGTACGCCAATGAGTTTTCACACCTATTCTCACCGATGAGTTAGATTAAACAAATAAATACAACATACATCCTAGGCCACTGTGTTTATTTAAGGATATCTGAGCGCTCCATTGGAAATTTTCCTGGAAGAAATCTGTTTCTTGAGTCCCAAGAGCTAAGAATAAACTGAATTGGCAAATGCTGATTCACCAACACATTTTCTTACAAAGCATGGTCCCCCTGAGCACCATAAGAAGTCATCCATCCAGGTAAAATTCACTCCCAGGCTTTCTAACCAGAGAGAAACAAATCTCACCAGTTAACAAGGTTAGGAGTTATCTTATTGTCTCCATACAGCTTACTTGGAGGCAGTCAGTCTTTTTAATGTATTTTTTATTTCCTTGGGTAGGATTCAGGAGAAAAAAAAAGTAGAATTTGTATATAATAACCTCTCAAAAAATGTCTCTTGACTCAATTATTAACCATGATCAAAGACACAAACCAGCCATCAAACAACTATTTCCTGGCTCCTCTTAAAGGACAGGAATGCTCTCTATTCATTGAGCGCTTACTATGTCAACCTTATGGTATGTTATACTTAATCTAATTCTCATAGAAATCCTGCAAAATGGATTCCATTACCCTTCCCACTATTCAAGACAGTGATTTTTACTTAGTCACATGACTAAAAGGTTAGCACCAGGAAAGTAACACAGAGTTGACTTTCTTTAGGAGACCACACTGCTGGGCTTTGAGAACAACACACACGGGATACGGAGCCACCAATGTTCAGCCACGTCTCAGGCTCAGCTGCTGTCATAGTTGTCACAAAGGCTCTGGAATAGTTAAAGGTCGTGGACTACTGTTTCCAGTGGAATCTATTCAAGGGCAGAAGGCCACATCTTGTTTGTTTTTTTGTTTGAGAAACTCAGGTTACAAGGTGGAGCAGTGTGGGTGATGAGCTTGTGGCAGGTGGCACCGTGAGGCAAGAAGAGTGATGCACAGTCATAGGCATCACCCTGTGGCTGGGCCCAGTGAGTTAGGTTTAATACAGAACTCAATAATCCCAAATTGAAAAGTCACAACACTAACACAAATCAAGAGCTGAAATTCAAGGTTAGTCAGTTATGTCAATGAATTCTGTTTCGTTAAACCTCTACTTTTCCCTTTAGGCACACAAATCTTACTAACTCCAAAATACCATATAAAGAGAAGTTTCATAGTCCATTGAATAAATCAAATATCTGCAGTCAAACTGAGACTTTCCGAGAAGCTGTCCTATTGCAGCTCATGTATACCATGCTTACCCCAAATCTGAGAAAACGTATCATCTACCCATGCACATATGGAGCAACCGACTCTTATTAACTCAGCATCTACCATGTACCAGCCCTATTTCTATGATGAATCACCACGGAGGAAAGCAGTCATTTATTGAACTGTAGGCAAAATAAGGATTTCATGGTCAGTCAAGGCCTATTGTGAGACTTTTACAAACTGCAACATTATTACACGTTTGAGCTTTTAAATAATTATTTTTTTACCAGCTCCCAGATTATATGAGATTAATACTAAAGCATGGTGAGCTCTTACTGTAACATTTAAATCTAGGTAAAATTAGGTCAACTCGTTATTCTGGCCACGTCCAAGCCGTTGAAGATCTAGAGCCACAGGGGCTGCGAGTTCAGCAGCGTTGGGACTCTCTGGGTTATGTGCTCTCATCTGTTATGGAAAAAGAGCCTGATCATGATGGTTCAGCATGTTTATCCATCTTTTTAATTTATGTAAAGCATGATTTACACCTTCTGTTGCTGGAGGTAGAGAAAGAACCCAGGTAGCAATTGGTGAAGCTAAGAGTCCTTTGGTTTATGGGCAGAAATACCAGAAGCTCAGTGTTATGGAGAGAAGGTCTGAGTCCCTCCATACTTCGTACATTAAAATTCTAGCTCCCAGTGTGATGATGTTAGGAGGATGAGATTAGTATCCTGATAAGAGACATGAGCGCTTACTCCCTTCTCCCCACCTGGTGAAGAAACAGAGAAGATGACTATCTGCAAACCAGAAAAAGGGCCCTTACCAGAACCAAACCTACTGACACCTTGGTCTTTGACCTCCCAGCCCCAGGACTAAGAGAAATGAATGCTTGTTGTTTAATCCACCAGGCTTAGGGTGTTCTGTTACGGCAACTCAATGTGCCAACATTTCCTAAATCAGAGATTGAGAGTTAGAGCAACAAGTCATGTCTCTCATTAGTTTTCCCTTCATCCTTTATGAAGTATACTGGGTTTACTAGGATTTGTTGGGAGTAGCCTTCAAACGGAACCGTGTAATGATAGATTTGGAGAGAAGCTCCTTGACCTGTAAATTGAGGCTAGACCTTTGAGATTAGTTTCGGGAACAAGTTTTGCTTGTTCTCTGTTAATGTTCTTTTGTTGTCCAAAGGTAAAGCTTCCAAAATTACAACAAATACAAACTGTCCTTTGTCTTTTTGTGAGTTCCATCACAAATTCAAAGGGCAGCTGCGATTATCTGCAGTCAGTATTGACCACCACAATGCAACAATATTTCATCTCTGAAGGAGAAACGGAGTCATTAAAGATACCACCCTATAAAGAACACACATCCTGGGGCCGAGCAGCCCCTCCAAAGGGAATGACACTTGGCACTGGTCTGGAACCACAAATGCCCCTGTCTTCAGTCTCCATCTGGACACTGTCTCCTGAGCCACACCCTGATCAGACTGCTGCCTCAGAGCAGGTCCCAGAAGACCGCTTGCTTTCGCAGTGACCCTGGAGGTCCAGATGCTGCTGTTTGTAGTGCTACTCAGAGTCTCTGTACTCACCAGTCGGCCAACTCTCCTCCTCCCAGTCAGAAAGTGGGACCTCCAGGGAACCGCACAGAAGGCAACTGCCCCTGGTTGCACCTCACCCGGCAGCCAGCAGCATTTATCAATTTCTTAGAACTCTGGTCTAGTGTCAAAATCAGATTTGAGTTTAGGACTCAAATTGGGACTAAGAACTCTCACACTAGGACTAAGAACATGGGAAACTGTAGTAGTTCATGGATGTCTCTAAGATCACATTACCAGCACATCTTCTCCTGGACACTTGTACCCTCATACTGCCCCCCAGCCCTGCCCCATTTCAGTGGCCATGTGGAGCAGCCGTGTCCTTACATGATGCCTGCCTTCAGGCTCCAGGCTGGAGGGGTGCTCGGCTAAGTTCTAATCCCGTTCAGTGGCAAAGGATGTAGAACTCGGTAGCCATCAGACACCGTATGTGCCATCATGTAAAGGAACATAATCTTGAATAAAACACAATGAAAATGGCATCCAGAGAAATGCTAAGAGAGTTCTTGGCTGCTTTTGTATCAGTGATTGTAGTTCTTAAGGCTCCAGCGTATCCCTGCTGTTTCTACAGTTTGGTTACTCAGTATCTGTTGGTAACTTCCAAGACGATAAACAGTCTGAGTCAGAATTTGATCACTTGAAGCCAAGAATCCTGACTGTAATAAGATTTACTACTTATTGGCTTTGCAGCATCTACTGTGGGAACGAAGACCATTCTCAACAATCAGGCTATCGATGTTCCAGAGAATGGCCATGTTGCTCTGAGGGGTCTGGGAGTCATTAAGGGGCTTGGGGTAACCCTGCAGAGGTACTTGATGTAAAACCCAGGCTTCTCAGGAAGAAAAAGAAGTTCCAGGTCAACAAACAACAAGAAAATAGAAAGGGACTGGCTACTGTTCACATTATTTGTAGTCACATTCAGACCACATCCAAGGGTGTTATGCAGGGGTCCCTTTACAAGATGGGGTCTGGGTGCTCACTTCCATCAGCACTGTTATGCAGAAGAATGAGTCTCTTATTGACACCCAAAATGCCTGGGTAAAAAATACATTCATAATGTTCAGGTAATGCCAGGTGTTGTTCGCTCAGTATTGCAAGTCCAGAAAGATGAGTTAATCCTTGAAGGAAATGACATTGAACTTGTTGAAATTCAGCTGATTTGATTCAGTTAGCAATATAATTAAAAAGAAGAATACCAGAACATTTTGGGATGATTTCTGTCTCTGAAAAAAGTACAGCTCAGAGGCTGATGAATAAGATCTAAGAGTTGTCTAATTACAGAAACAAGATCTTGAGTTGTAAAACTAACTTGTGATATTTTAATGATGCAAGAAAAGACCTCTATTGACTTGGGAGAAAAAAAAGCCTATACTGAATGCCCACTTTGTTTCAGGCACGGTTGAATACTTTATACATGCTTATTTTATCACCTGGTTTTAACAAAAAATTTCCAAGTTTGAAATTATGATCCATATTTCTTATGTTCATACCTGCGACTCACAAATACTTATCAAATACCCATTTTGTGACTTGAAGCATCAAGACCTCTTTGAAAACTGTAAAAAGATTGTACAAATATTAAATGGTATTACTGTATCAGATAATGTATCACAGGAAGTTTTACTACAAATTTAAATTAAAAATGATGTCATTAGAGAACAGTAGTTACACCCTGGGCAAACTTAGAAACATCTCTCTGCTGAATACATTTCAGTAATTCCAGATTTGAAGTCACTTTCTTTTCCTTTACTACCTGCTTCTGCTGTTAGCTTTTGTCAGAACGAAAAGATCAGTGCTGTAAGACCAGTCATTTCTCTGTCCCTCGTGTCTGCGCTCCTTTCTCTTTGGTCTCAATTGCTCTTTCCTTGTACCCGCTCACGGAAGCTCCAGCCATCCCACTGCCGGGCGGCCGTACACAATATTCCAAGTTCTCGCAGTAGTTGAGAAAGTGGATCCTGCAGCCGGTCAGATCTGTTCTAAACGCTGCATCCTCGTCTCTTAGGAGTTGTGTGATCGCTGGCATCCCGTCCCTCTGTGTATCTCGTTTTCTCCTCTACATTTAGAATGAACAGCAGCATTGACTTCTTAGCTTATTGGGAATCTAACACATATGAAGAGCTTATTACATGCATGGTGTAAGTATTTATTTGTTGGTGATGTGGTACTGGCAGTTATTGTTTTGTGACTATTCTTTTGCTTTTTACATTACTTCTTCACTGTGGAAGGCTCCTTTGTACTCTTCTCGTTTCTCCTGCAATTTCATGTCCCTAGTCTTTCAGTATTCTGTGTCCATATTGCATTTTCTCTCTCCTGTTTAATGTCTTCTTTTGTGGATTCACATTCAGTGTTCTTGCACAAAACTGCGCTTGCTGTTTTTTCTGTTATGTGCTACCACTATTTTCTCTAAACGTCTACTTTTCCGCTATGAAAGTGGCAGGCTTCTGCTAAAGTTCAATCCACCGAATTCTGCTGCTTGCATCTCAGTTATTGAGGATTCACCTCGCAGTGTAAGAAGTTGTTTAGTTGTTTTTGCAGTGGCGACATGGGGAGGGGTGTTGAACATGCGGATCTTGGCACTGGGTGATACAGAACCAGTGCCTGGCTCTGCTATTAACTGTGTTGAACTTAGAAAACTTGCTTGGCCTCCCTGAGTCTATGACCAAAACAGGTGCTGATCTCATTGGCTTCTACAAGAATTAAATGAGGTAATGAATGTTAAACATTCTGTGTAAACTGCGAAAGCACCTCACATAAATTAGTTATTATTCTCTTGGACTATACTATTATTTTGGAGAAAATAATACCATTCTAGAAGGAGCCACCAAGAATTTCATATCTTTAAAAAACTTAACATGTGGCACATGCCTGTAATCCCACCAGTCTGGGAGGCTGAGGGAGGATTGTAAGTTTAAACCCAGTTAGATAACCGTCTCAAAATGTATTTAAAAGGTGAGGGTGGGGGGTTGGCTAGAGACAGAGTTCAGGGCAAAGGCCCCCAATACCGAAACAAAAACAAAAACAAAAACTTTTCTCACAGTGTTTCCCATGACCAGATTTCAAAGTGCTTTGCAACTCACAGAAAAACTATTGCATTTTCTACTTCAAAGAGTATTAACAGTATCCTCCTGGGGCAAAAACAATTTTGCCTTGAACCTTCTTCTGCTCCCTTTCTCCTTAGAGATTATTAGCCTAAAGTCTTTTATTAAAGCATAATATTTGCATCACTCTCTTAGGGGGACTAGAATACAGAAAAACACATATTAATTTGAATTCATTTAATTTGGAATTTGGAATAACTAGGGGTAGTGCTGAGATACAGTTTAACTTTGTTCTACCTAGAAGGTGCAATGTTTTCCCAGAAGATAAGTACATAATAAATATTACTTACTGATAAATCTGACGAGCATTTTTGCATACCTTTCAAGGGTCAACTTAAAAACACATTTTCAATAATAATAGTTTGTACTATGTGGCAAGCATGTCTCTAAAGGCTTTATATAAACTCCCCTAAAAATAATTCACATGATAATTTGAAAACATTTTTATCTAGTCATAGAATTCCCAGAGAAATTTATTTAAGAAAGATTAATTTTAAAAAAGGAAAACAGACTGGGGACATAGCTCAGTGGTTAAGTGCTTGCCTAGTATGCCCAAGGCCTTGGGTTCAATTCCAGCACTGCAAAACAAAACAAAGCAACACACACACACACACACACACACACACACCCCTAAGGAGACAATAATAAATTGATAAAAAGTAAGTATAATAAAAGCCATAAACTCAGCCAGAGGAACAATATAAATGACCTCTGAGCTCTAGTCAGAAATGATAAAGGACAGAGGAGAGAAGAATGACATCCTTAGAGACATAGAAACAAGATGCCCAACCCAGAATTCTATATAAAGAAATCTTTCAAACGTGAGCATTACTGGTGGGAATGAAAAAAGATAGTCACTTTGGAAGACGGTTCATCAGTTTCTTACAACTCCAAACATACTTTCACCATATGATCTAGCAATCACTCTCCTTAATATTTACTGATGAAAGCTGAAAACACATATCTACACACAAAAGTGCACAAAAATTTTGATGGCACTTGTACTCATAACTGCCAAAACAAGGAAGCAACCAAGACACCTAGTAAGAGTAGGATGGATAAATGGTAGTGCATCCATACACCGGGCTATAATTTAGCCGCGGAAAGAAATGAGCCAGGCTGGGGGAGGAGCTCAGTGGTGCAGCACGTGGTCAGCATTAACAAGGCCCTGGAGTCAGTAGCCGGGACAAAAGAAGAAAGTAAATAAAAAGAAAGAAAGACAATTAAATGAGCTACAGAGTCACAAAAATATATGGAGGAAACTGAAATATGTATTTCTAATTCTTAAAAAGCATCTTGTATGTGTTATTTGGAGTTCTCTGGAAAAGCAGACCCAGCCAGATACATGCATGTGTGTCTAAAGATGTATTTAAAGGAGCTGGCTCACATGATCGTGGAGGCCGAGAATTTCAGTAACTGCCCTCAGCAAGTTGGAGACTCAGGAGATCCAACGGTCTGGCTCCAAACCAAGTTCAAGCCTGAAGTCAGAGAAGGATGATGTCCCAGACTGAAGACAGTCAGTCAGAGAGAAATTCCATGTTGCTCGCTTTTTATTCTTTTGATGCTTTCAACAATTGGACAAAGATTGCCACCTCAGCCAGGAACACCTTCCTAGAAATACCCAGAATAATGTTAAACCAACATCTGGGCATCCTGTGGGCCAGTCAAGGTGACACATAAGATTAACTATCACGTTATATGATTCCAACTGTTTTACACTCTGGAAAAAGCAAACTGTGGGAACATTAGAAAGGTCAGTCTTTGCCAGAAATTCATAAGGACAGAGAAAGGGATGAATAGATAGCACACAGGCACTTTTAGTGCAGTGTGAGTATTCTGCGGATATATTACATTGTGTTCATCGAAACCCACAAGCAGTACAACCTCCAAGAATAAACTCAAATGTAAACTGTGAACATTACCTAATATTACACCAATGTGTGTTCATCATCTCTAACAACAACGTTGAACTCAAATAAGAAATTAATAATAAAGGAAATGGAGGAGGGGAAGGAGGAGGTTTGTGGGAAGTCCCTGTACTTTGCGCTTTTCTGTAAGCCAAAAACTGCAAGTCTATTATTTTTTAAAACATCAAGGTGAAATAAAGCATTTTGACATTTTAAAAATGCTAAATTTCCTCAGATTGAGTGGCATCAAGGAACAACCCAAATCTTTTGGAAGAAATGAGGACTATCAGAATTCATAAACACTTGGGTAAATGTAAAAGATTTTATTATCCCCATTTCTCTTCCTAATAACTGTTTTAGGCAACATAATGTTACCCCAAGTTTAGTGAATATGAATATGAAAGGAAAAAATCCCAATTAGTTTTTTTAAAAATATAATAATTTATATTTTTGATAGTTTAAAAAGCCCTTTCACTCTAATTAAGTTGAATTTATGGGAGAATTCACTGAGAGACTGTGTATGATGTCTAAAAGAAAAAAATTAGGCTGAAAAGTAGCTGCTCTTGGTCTGAGTTTACGTGGATTTTGGTAGCAGTGAGTGGGCCACGCCTGCTGCAAGAGGAACCTGCAAAAGGGCATCGCCGCGCTGACAGCATCTTCGGAGATTGGACAGCTACAGTCAAGGACAAGGGGGAGGAGGGCTGGGGAGGAGCTGCGAGGGGATGTAGTTTCCTGGGCCACAGAAAGGACTTGGGATTCTATTCTGAAGCAGATGCGAGTCTCTGGGGAGTTGTGAACATGGGAGAAGGGTGATTGACTTATACCTTACCAGGACCTCTTTGGCTGCCATGCTGAGAGCAGAGGATGGATGAGCAAAGCCTTGTTCCTCCTCGGGGCTGCTGTCCCGGAAGTTTCTTCTACTGAGTTTCCTTCCTCCAGACGCCAGCATCTCAAATGCCCATTATTTTCGGGAGTTGATTCCAACGTCATTAAGTTTGCTTATGAGAGTCCACTCGGTCCTCCTTCGATTTGTTTGATTTGCTTCTATTTGGACGGTGGCTGGGGATGTACTAAGAAGTACGCCCCCACCCCAAACACACACACCCCCAGTAACAGGTGGGCACTGCTTTAGGATTTCCTGTATTACAGGAAGCAGAATCCCCCTGGAATGTATTCCCTCCAAGTTTAACAGTTGGAATTACACACAAGAGGCAGAACTGAAGTCATAAATGGCTAGAAAAAATCAGGAAATTGAAATTGGATGGAGAAGCAAGCCATGATTTGGAATTGGAGAGCTACTCAGTTATGCATTCAATGGGCTCGATACAGGAAACCATAACCGGGCCCTGTGCTGTGGTTTAGGGCACAACTTCTGGAGTCAGTCTTGTTGAATTAAAATTACAGGTTGTGGGCGACTCTGGGCACATCATTTTAGCTGTCTGCCCTTCAGTTTCTTCACCTATAAACTTGAGATGATGATAAGTGTAAATCTTAGGGTGTGAGAGGATTAAGGTAGTCGTGGGTACCTCGACGACTTAGCACGGTAACACATAAAAAGTGCGACGAAGGTTAATTTCTAATTGTCTATCAATTTTTGAACAGTAAAATATTTCCTCTTGTTTTAAATGGTACCACTTAGATTTTATCCTTTAAATTTTAAATTTATTTTAAAATTTAATTTTTAAATTTTTATTTTCAGTTTGAGTGATTTTTAAATTAATTTCCGCAGCATGCATGCATGTATATTACATATGTTCTGACTGTATTGTGACTCCTTTTACCTAAAATCAATAGATCTCCCTTTATCTAAGAGCAACTGACATCTTCGTAGGGACAGCAGGACCCGGGTTGCTGGTGGGTCTGAATTTTATCCCAGTTAGATAAAATTCCTGCGCTATGCCCACCACACTACCCAAAGTCTGACCTTCATCCTGGTGTGTTAGTCTCAATGCTACAAGCAGATTAAAGCCTGCAGTGTGGAAAAAAGGAAGGGAGAGGAGCTGGGGGAAATGTCAGACTCGTGCCAAGAGTCTGGTCCCAAGCCAGGAAGAAAGGAGCCGTGCAAAGGGACGTACAGCAAAGCCTGGGGAAGGTAGGCGCTGAGAAAGAACCCATCAAGTAGTCCCTTATCTTCGCCCCGCCTAGTTTCTCCCTTGGAGCAGGTGTTCCTGACTCGAACACCCATTGCCTGAGAGCAGCCAGGGAGCGTGGATTCCAGATGGACTTCAGCAGGTGCCTCAGCTTGGTCAGTGGCTCATTGGGAGACACTTTGTCCTGCATAGTCGCCACATCTGAACCAGGAGCAAAAAGTAGTAAAACTAGCTGATGTGGAGCACTGAAGCAATCTGGTTGGTTAACACTGTGTGAAGTATGTCTGTATGCCTGAGTCTGTTAGTTCGGCTTATCCTTATTTTAACTGGGATGTTTAACATTTTCATCCCCTGCAATGGTGTGCTATTCTAATGGGCTGATAGCTTCTCTTTAGAACTTAACAAAATGTTCTATGCCCAAGGAGCCTTGCTCTGATTTATGAAGTCCTCGAACAAGCTCATTTATTTCACAATCATATGTTAAGCACTTCTGTGCGTGAGGCAGGAGTTTCAAGGGCAAAAGGGACACCGCAGTCCCTGCCCTGGAAAGGTATCTTGTTATGTATTTTTTTGTAAAGTCTGCAATTTCTCTCCTGGAATATGATGAGCTGGGACTTCAAAAATATATCTCTCTAAAGGTAATTTTGAATGATTATATATTTATAAGAATTTCTTTAAAAAACTAGTATCACACATGCACGGATTTTATTTCATTTTTCTCAGTGAAAAATCCTGGCAGACGTGAGGGTAGACTGACCGGGTGGAGCTTTGTCAGCCTCGGGGCCTCCCCAAGCTCCTGGCTTCTCTGCCAAGAATCAGTTTCTCTGGATTCCGATTTAATTTGGTGCCAGGTTTGATGGGACTTACAATAATATTTACATCCTTCTTGTCAAGCCCTTTGCTGCCTGATTGAAACTCAGGTCACATTTTGATTAATTTTAACCTTTATTTATTCTGTGTACTCTCCTGGTAAAATTAATTATTTCTGGGGCCCCGAATGCCAAGACTGGCAGCACAATCGATGTGTGTACCTAGAGGCCTGGAAGGGTGTGTGCTTTCCAGTGGCCCGTTCCTCGGGGGATGTATTTGTCAACTGAGATGGAAATTTCTTCCCCAGATTTATGTACAACTGATCCTCAGTAGTGCAGGAGGTATGAGTGCCATAAATCTGGAGAAAACTTTACATACATCTCTACCCTGGAGGTTTTAATATCTTTATACCTTCCTACTTGCCAACAGTATCACTCCTTACCAGCAATTCCGAGTTATGCTCTCAGACCTCAAACACTGGGAGAGTAGACAATGTGATTACCAGTTATTTAAATTTGATGATCAAGGTCCTGAAAACCTAGACCCCGAGTGATACCAAAATAGGATTGCTTTTCTTGGATGTAGAAATCAAAGTCACCTCTTCCGAATGTTGTGGGCATCCCATATGTTGGACGCTTGATTAGAAGTACAAATGAAGTCAAGAACCCAAGGAAGACTTTCTTCCTTTAAATGAGTCATACATTAATCAATCGAAGTTGTGAACTTAATCCTTGCGTCACTTTTCACCACGAAATCTCTGGGCATAGTCACATCTGGTTGGAACCACAGTGTGGTCAAATCAATTATTTCAGAGAACATTTCTCCATCCCCACCCCAGAATATACATCTTTCGTCTCACAAGACATTTTATTTATAACATGTGAGAGCCTTTAATCATAAATTGAGGACTAAATTTCTGGGGCTTTCATTTTCCTAAGGAGCACATGACTTGCAGCCAGACTAACTCTTCCTTGGTCATCACTATATATATATATTTTTTAACCCATGACGATCATATACAATGGCATTACTTCAAAGTCTCATTCTTTCCATGACTGCTCAACCTGAAACCCACCCATGGACAGGGTTCCCTGAGATGATGCTTCAGAGGACGCATAGAGGCCCCCGTCCTTTCACAGCATTTCACCAGTTAGGCTTTGCTTTTGTTTGTTTTGAGCAATAAGGCATTTGAGAAGTTACCTGGTCCAGCCACCTACACATCATAAAGACCCTCTCTGCAGAAAGTCTAAGGTGCAGGCCCCCTCATGAGCCAACCCAATCCACTCCAGGGCAAGTCTTGTTGTCACTTATCATGTTGTAGCAAGCTTTATTATTTCATAGGTCCCGTTACCTCACAGACCTAGTCTAATTAGTAAGCTCATTACAATCCTGTGAGGAAAGCAGGGCAGGAATTATTTTATCCATCTAGTAAGAGTTGATTGCCGGAAACTTGGGCTAAAACCAGTACCCTGGGTCCTACTTATTTGCACTCATTTCTCTCTCTCTCTGTCTCTCTCTGTCTGTCTCTCTGTCTCTCCCCTCTCCCTCCCTCTAGCTTTCCCTCCCTCCACCTTTCCCTCCCTCCTTCTCTCTCTCCCTCCTGCTCCACCCCTTCCTCTCTGTCTCTCTCTGTCTCTTTCTCCCTCTCCTTCCCTCAGCATCAGTACTATAATTCCTGCTTTCACACCTGTTACTTTGAATCTGAATCCAGCCCTTTCATCTGAGCACCAAATCGCTTCCCTCTCACCTGCTCAATGACATCATGCAACTAATTTCCTGTATCCCTCCTCCACTATTAATTTTCCTCTCTGTACCAGGGCATTGCATCTGCATACAAGTATGTTTCTCTATATGTGAATTTAGCCCCATATCATGGGCCAGTTACTTTCTTACTTCCTTGCTTTCTTTCCCAACACACTTCAACAATTATTGATACTCATCAGCTCTGACTCCTTACTGCCAAATATTTTCTTCTTGTGTTCTAAATTAAAGTATAATGTAAAAGAAAGGCAAAAGTTTTGTCAAATGTATTTACCAATAGAGCTCATTCAAGACAGAATATTTCCACCATCCTCAAAAATTCTTTTGTGCCTTTTTACAATTAGTCTCTCCTACCCTAGAGGCAACCACAGTTCTGATTTCTGTCACTATTATTGAATTTCACTTAACAAATTACACAGTGTGAATTCTTTTGGTCTGACTTCTCTTCCCAATGCAGTGTATTTGAGACTTGTCTGCATTCTTATATGCATTGGAGTATGTAACTATTTCTATTCCTGAGTAGTAGTTCATTAACAAGTTTTAAAACCTATTCCCCTATTAATGAACATTTGTGTTTCTTTCCAGTTTTTCAGAACATCGTGAATAAGATTTCTATGAACATTTGTGTACAAATCTTTTGGTGAACATATGTTTTCATTTTTCTGGACAAATATATCTCAAAAGTAGAACTGCATGATCATAGAAAGGGAATAGGTTTAACTCTATCAGAAATTGAAAAATAATTTTCCAAAATGGTTGTACCACTTTACGAGCCTATCAGAAGTGCATATATTTCTAGTTAATGTACTGTTTTTTTTCCTGGTACAGATTTCAGTGTTGTGCGAGTATGAAGTGAAAAGCTAATTGTTATCTTAATCTGCATGTCTCAGATGCCGAAGGGTGCTGGGCATATCCCATATCTTATGGGGTAACTGGTCATTTCTATGTCTTCTTTTGTGAAGTATCTTTAAACATGTTGCTGATTTTTTACAACATTGAATTGTTTCTCTTATTGAATTATAAGGGATACTATTTTTTCCAGTGGTATACAAGAATCTCCATAAATTTGACTGCTTGATCATTTTTTTACCTCACTGTTTCTGTGGATCAGGAGTCCAGGGAGCGATGGTTAAGCTGCACGTTGTGCTTGGAGTTTCACAATCCTGTGATAAAAGCAATGGCAGGGAAAAAAGGTAGCGGCAGGGCTGGCTTCTCTGGAGGTGGGTGTCTGTAACACTTACATGCTGACGGTCACCCACAGCTTATGGGAGGCGAGGCTTGTTTGGCTCCCTTTCCGGTGGGTTCAGAGCATGTTGGCTGGCTCAAAGGCAGGAAAGCACGGTAGAAGGACCTGCTTGAAGAAAGCTGCTCATTCCACGGCCACCAAAAGCAGAGACAGAAGGGAGGAGCCAGAGATAAGAGCACACTCTTCGTGGTCACACCTCCAGTGGTGGACTGTACCTCCAACCAGGTCCCACCTCCAACCAACATGCTCAGCTACTGAGGTCAACAACAGTTGACAAGTTTGGTGCCCCCATGATCCAGTCACCTTCCAAACACATGAGACTTTGGGGGGGGGTCACTTTAGATCTAAACCATAACAAGTTTGCAATTGGCAGAGCTCAGTCCCTGGTGATTGCAGGACTGAGACCCTCAACTCCTAGAGGCCACACATCTCTGGTTCACAATGGGACAACTTGCTTCTTCAAACTTACCTGGCAGTGATCTCTCCTGTTTTAAATCTCTTTTGCAAAGTTTGGCATCCAAGAGAGTCTCCCTTTTGATTAAAGTTAATTTAGTAATCAAATTACTGATTTTATTTACATTTGCAAAATTTCTTCATCTCTGCCATATAATATAACATAATTACAGGAGTGACATACATCATAATCACATAACCAGACCGCACCAAGGGGAGGACATTCTAGAAAGCATCTATATCAGTAGGCAGGAATCTTGGGGTTAGAGTTATGCTACATGTTAGAGTTGTACCACATGAGGAGGAAAAAAAATATATATATATATGATATATATGTTAGATATATGAACTGCCCTATGTTGAATACATAAATTGCAAATGTTTTGTCTCAGACTCTGGATTCAGTATTTATTTGCTTGATGATGCATTTTGATGAGTAAAAATTTTAAATTTTAACAAAAAATTATCCATCAACCTTTTTCATTTGGTTAGTGATTTTTATCTTTTGTCACAGACATATTTTCTTACCATGTGTTGTAAAAACGGACCTTTTTTTTTTCTAGAAGCTTTATGGTTTCGGTTCTTACATTCAACCATACAACATGTAAAATTATTTGCGTGTAGATGTATATAATGTGAGGTAGGGATCAGAGTTTACTTTCCCTTCCTGTGGATATCCTGTCACTCCCGCAACATTCATGACAAAGATTCTCCTTTTTTCCCTAAGTTGTTTTGATGCTTTTGCTATGAAATGAGTCGATCCTTCTTGGGTCCTTTGTTTTGTCCCACTGTTCTATTTGACAATCCTACGTCAATGGTCAATGTCACACATTATTCCCCACGTTTTCTCACCCGGACCAGAGGAGGCCCCTGGAGAAAAGCCCGGGAATGGGTGGAAATGCTATGAGCAGCTATGGCTCTCACTGTTTCTCTAGTGCTAGCCCACCTGCTGGTGTCCCTGGTCCTCCCTCATGCAGGTAGACAGGCTCACTTTTTGCCTGCAAGAAGCCAGGGGATTCTTTTTTTCTCAGATTTCAAGGTTACTTGGGTGTCTTGTCATAATTACTCTCTGATGGATCCAAAAACCTGTGGCTGCATAGTTCAGCCAGCTATTTCTTGTTAGAGCAGGACCATTATAGGATCTATAGTCACATCTTCTCTTCAATCCTGAAAGCGTTACTGATTGTTTAGTACTGCTTGTATGTTTTCTTTTTCATCAATTGCCATTCTGTTATTTCTTCTCTTCTACTTACTTTGAATTAAATTTGCTTTTCCTTTGTAGCTTCTTAACAAGAAAGCTTCAATCATTAAGTTTGAATCTTTCCTCTTTCCTGATAGAAATATTTGTAGTTTTAAATTTCTAAGGACTGCTTTAGCTTCATCCTGCAAAATTTATTTTCTATTACTGTATGTTGTGATACATAATAATTACATTCATCTTGGGAAACTGATACTTACATGTATTGCATCCTGATCATTTTTACCTCCCCTCTGCCTCCTCGCTCCCTTCTTCCTCAGTTTCCCTTCCCATCTTCCTCCCTGTTTCCTCTCTTGTTTTGCTCTTTAAATTAATTATGTTCTGGGTCCCTCATATTAGAGAAATCATGTGATATTTAACCTTCTGTATCTGATTTATTTCACTTAGTGTATGTTCTCAGAATCCTCCATTTTCTTTAACGTTTTGTTTTTATTACCATTTATTTTTAAATGGTTCCTAATTCCTTTGTTATCCCTTCTTCAACACATAGACAACTTAGAAGTGTGCCTTAATTTCTGTATATTTAAGAGATTTCCTAGGTATCTTTTGTTGTAACTGATTCCAAATTTAATTCTCTAAGAACATACTTGTCTAAGGACATACTTTGAAACATTTTAGTTATTTAAGCTTATTACAACTTGTTTTTACATTCCAGAAAATGGTCATTATTGGTGACTGTTCCATATACACTTGAAAACAATACACAGTATGCAGTTGGTGGTGATAGTCTATAACTCTTGGTGGGTTCACGTTTGTTGACAGTAGTGTTCACATCTGCTCTGTTTTGTTTCTGTTTTCATTTTGTTGTCTCTGTGATCATCATCTCCTTTTTTTCCTGTTTCTTTTGAGAGGTGAATGATAAAGTCTCTAGCTGCAATTCTGGTTTTTCCTGGTTTCAATTGTGTCAGTTTTTGCTTCAAAGCTCTGTTCTTAGTGGCACATACACACCTAGGCTTGTGTCATCCTAATAAAATGATGTTTTTATTTTTAATAAATATCCTTCTTTCATTCTGAGTA
Source organism: Hystrix cristata (assembly GCA_004026905.1). Classification (NCBI taxonomy): domain Eukaryota; kingdom Metazoa; phylum Chordata; class Mammalia; order Rodentia; family Hystricidae; genus Hystrix; species Hystrix cristata. The sequence continues at coordinate 45,724 of PVJO010003886.1, read as the reverse complement.
TGCACTTGAAACATCTATTGTCAAAGTCAATGATCTCCAGGTTGATAAACCCAGCGGTTGATTCTTAGTCCTCTTCTTTCTTTATCTGTTTGACTATATGACAAAATGGATCAAATACGTCTTTAAATACTACATTGTACTTCACTTGGCTCCTTGAACATAACTCTTTATTGGTTCTCGTCTGCATATCTGCTTTGGGGGGGGGTGTGTGCATGTGTGTGTGTATATGTGCGTGTGTTCACTCCTCTCACTCTTTCAGGCTTCTAATTATTGGAATTCCTCAATGTCTCACCTCTGTGCTACTTATCTCCACATCCTTGATGAGCTCATCCAGCCTCATGGTTTTCAAATGCACTTTTATACAGGTGTATCCTTGATTTATATTTTGAGCTCAGATTTGTTCTTGAACTTCAGGCTTCTATATTTAGTCACCTGCTTCATGGTACAGTCTAATATGTAATACACATCTCAGATTTAACATACTCAAAATGAAACTCCTGATTTTGCATTCAAAATCTGATTTTTCTGCTTTCTTTCCCAAAAAATAAATAGCAACATCATTGTTTAGTTGCTCAGGTCAAAATCCTTGAATCCCTTTTGACTCCCTCTTTCTCTGGTAACTTACAGATAATGCCTAGCAAATCCTGCAGATCTATCTTCACATTGTAACTAGAATTCCAGCACCAGCTCCCCGGTGTCTCTCTGTTCCAAGCCACCCTCTGTTCTCCCTGGACTAACCTTTTCTGACTATGCCATGTAAATAGTAACGCCTCCTGCAATCCTAACTATGACTTTCCTCTCTCCTGCTTTATTGTTCTCTGTAGCTCCAATCCCCTTTGGACATATGATGTACTTAGTCATTTGTTTATTGTCTTTCCCCCTCATAAAGTATGCTCAATTGTAGCAATAAGCTTGCTCGTTCTGTTCGTTTCCACATCACCAGTGTCTAGAACAGTGCCAGGAACACAGTAGTTGCTCAATAAATATTCACCGAATAAATTAGCTCAAGACTCACTATCAGCTTTTCATCATTATATTCTGTGACTTGGTCTCGTATTTATTCCCCCAAGTGCCTTGAAACTTGGAGTTGTAAGGGAGAAAATATTTCTGATATGATTCTCAATGGAAGCCAGTGGTTAAAATCTGAGACAAACTTGAGTCATTACCACTCCCAGCAGTGAACACCCTCTTGTCTCCCTAGCCTTCCTCCCTGCCTTGATGCCTTCCCAGTCTAGTCTTTTACATTAGAACTCTGCTTCTGTCACCTTCAATGCTTTGCTGCTCTGCCTTGGACCATACAGGTCCCAAGAGTAGCACAAAACCTTCCCAGCAAATGTTACATGGTCTAGAGACTGTGAGTCACGTACTCTTCTGATATCTGTGCAAGTTCCATTGTAAAAATGAGCCTAGGAGGAATTTGTACCTGGGGACATGTATCAGAAATTAAAACAGAATGGGCCTATGACTCTGTTCTACCAAATGCTATAAAAATAAAAATAAACAAATATTATGAAATGCAGACAATACGAATTCCTGATACACAAACACACTATCAGCTCCCTTTCTCCTCTCTCTGGGCTGAAGAAGCAGAAATACTAAGCTGGCAGTCAGGAGACATGAGTTCTATCCTCCCATCTGTTGTTATGTGGTTATGTCACTAATTAACTGCATGACCTAAGATTGCAAGCTCCCTTCTCTCAATTGTTGAGGCCCAGATCCTGTAATTTATTTTACCTCTTCTCTTTCTCTAGTAACTTACATGCAATCTAATTGCAATCCTGTGGCTCTGTCTTCAGATTAGAACCAGAATTCAAACACCAACTTCACCGATACCACTTCTTTTAAGTCACCATGTTCTCGTCTCTGAGCTTCTGGGTCCTCTTTTCCAAGCCTAATAACTTCTGAGCTCTCTAGTATTTCTAGATCTCTAGCAACTCCATTTCCATTACCATGTAAGTCTATGGATTTTGTGGCTTTAAAGTACCACAAAACTTTGATGTAGTTTTCCAATAATAAAATATGTACCCTTCTTTCCTACCAAAGACAAAGTGGGCACGTGGGAAACTTTTATTCTAACAAGCCATCAGAAGTGTCTTCGAGTGTCTTTGCATAATGCGTCCTGGGAGTTCAGAAACTCTAGCCATAATGTGTGGGAACCGGGAAAGTGTGATGACTACTGGCCCCCGAGCTATTTTCACTCACTACACTTATCACACCAAATGTGTGAGCTTTCTTCTACACCAACAAGCGGTTCTGCCCATTTCCAAACACCAACTCTGGGTAGATTAGTGTCAATGCCACAGGTTTGAGGACCCTGCCCTGCAAGACTGCCCTTAGCTCAGATGCCGGTCCCCACTGCTGGGTGCTCAGGGGATGTCCACTTCTGTCCGCCTTGGCTAGAAGGTCAGGGGTTCCCACAGCCTTCTCCTTTCGGGTCTGATAATTTGCTAAAATGGCTCACTGAACTCAAGAAAGTGCTTTGCTTATGATTACTGCCTTATTACAAAGAACAGTCCCAGGGAAGAGATCACAGAGCAAGGTGCAAGAAGGAGGTGGGGTGTGGGGCGCCTCTGCTCTCTCTGGGCACAGCGCCCACCCACAACCTTGTCTTTACCATCCCCAAAGCTCCCCGCCCTGCAGGTTAGAGGTTTTATAGAGATTTCATTACATAAATGTGACTAATGAAGTCACTGACCATTGGTAATAACTCAATTCCCCGCTGTTCTCGCTTCCCTGGGGAGCAGGAGGTGGGGCCGTCGTCTTCCTGGCCTCACACCCCATCTTGAAATTCTTCAAGAGTTCCAGCCACCACTCATCTCTTTTGCACACAAGACACTCACCACACCACAGATTTCGAGGGTTTTAGGATCTTACACCAAGAACCAGGAATAGAGGCTGAATATTGTATAACAACATTTTTTCTTTCCCTGACCCAAGCTCCTCCCGACTAGGCTATTCAATATGATCTGTTTTTTTCAGACTTGATGGTCTCATTGCTGAGGAAAAACTAGAGCCAAATTAAAGAATCACATTTAGAGGCATATGTTTTCTAAAAAGCATGGTTTCATTAATATAACATGAAGCCAAACTTGTTGCAAAAATGAGTTTCCCATAATCTTAGGCAGAAGCACATCATCTTATCCTGGTACACAGGTGGGTCTCAGGCTTTCATTGGGCTGCAAATGGCCTCAGATTGATATTTTTATGGCAGACACTAGCTGGCTTTATTAGTTAAGCTGTTTTATCTGTATGTCAATCAGAACAAATTAACTTATGCTACAATACAAACTATTTCAAAATCACAGTGACTTATAACAATGAGCATTTATTTCTTGTTCACATTACTCAGCCTTCTTGAGTTAGCCACCCTTTCTGTTACTTATCTGCTCGTACTAGGAGTCAAGAGGCAGCCGCTACTGCCTGTGCTGGCCTGTATAAACGTGCATTTGAAAACCATGAGGCTGGATGAGCTCATCGAAGGTGTGGAGATAAATAGCACAGAGGTGAGACATTGAGGAATTCCAATAATTAGAAGCCTGAAAGATTGGGAGGAGTGAACACAGGCACACACACACACACACACACACACACACACACACACACGCCCCCAAAGCAGATATGCAGACGAGAATCAATAAAGAGTTATGTTCAAGGAGCCAAGTGAAGTACAATGTAGTATTTAAAGAAGTATTCGGTCCATTTTGTCATATAGTCAAACAGATAAAGAAAGAAGAGGACTAAGAATCAACCGCTGGGTTTATCAACCTGGAAATCACTGACCTTGACAATAGATGTTTCAGGTGCATACTCAGAATGAAAGGATATTTATTAAAAATAAAAACATCATTTTATTAGGAAAATAAACATGTTAGGCAGTGAGTACAGATGCTGCATCATTAAGGACATGGAAGAGGATATTATAAATAGTTTATGACAACATATTTAAATGAAATGGATAGATCTTAGAAAAACACGTGAGACTAAAACTGATGCAAAAAGAAATAGAAGCCTTCTTGGTTCTGTATCTGTGTGCTAGACGTTTCCAGAAAGCTCGAGTCTAACACAGTGCTCCGAGTAAAGACAGTGTAATACATTCATTCCACGGTATGAATCAGCAGTGAAAGGGAGGGGACTGCCACAGGACCCAGGAGCGTAGAGGAATGTCACCAACAGAATAATGAGCAAGCAAAGTCACAGAAACATGCCCGGAGTGTGATTTCCTTTATACGAAGTTCATAAATAAGTACAGCTAAGCAGTATTTGTTCAAGGGTCCAGAAACAGGCAATAAACCATGGAGTAATGGGGGCGTGACTGTGGCAGAGGTGAGTAAGGACCGTTTGGGGTGGGGGAGAAGGTGACATATGGGGTGTGGAACGCAAGTCAGCACTGTTCTCTTTTTCAAAGACATTAAATTAGTGGTAAAATAAAAATCTTCCCATGAGAAATGTCTACCACATTTTTTTTAAATCAGCAAGGTCTAGGCTTAAAAAGCAAGTAACTCCAGTCTTGCACACATATTCTGCCAGAATACAGAAAAGGAAGAAAAACTCCCCACTCGTTTGGTGAGGCTGGTCTAATCTCAATACCCAAACTGAATGTGAACAAATATGAGGTTGAGAAATTAATCCTAGATTACTATGAAGGGAGATGAAAATATCATGAGAATAAATTAGTATATCAAACTTAGTAACATATACAAAATAATGTGATGACATTTGATTTATCATAGAAATAGAAGGCTTATTAACAATAATCTAAATCAGCACATTGTCAAAAAAAGAAAAAAAATCAAACGAGGATCAGGAAATACAGGAAGAATGCCAAAGAACAGTCAGTATCTATTCACAATTTCAAATGATCTTAAAATTGTGGACAAAGGGAAATCCTTCAGTGTGATAAAGGATACAGAAGACAAATACAGAAAAAAAATTGTATTTAATGACAAAACACTTATGGCTTTTCCTAGAGATCAAGGATCAGACAAGAGTGCCCACTATCATTAACTAGCATTGAGCACTATACTGGGGATCTAGCCAGTGTGATTGGGAAAGAAGAAAAAATAAAGTATAGATATCAGAAATAATATGATTTTGAGCAGATTACCTAGATAATCTGCAAATAAATTATTAGAATTAATAAGAAAATTGAGCCTATTTGTTGATACATAATATATAAAAGGTACATTGCATTTTGTTTTTAATTGAACCCAGGGCTTTACGCATGCTAGGCAAACACTGGACAATTGAACTACATCCCTAGCCCCATATGGCATTTCTGTATGCTATAAATACATATAAAATGAAGTAGATAGTATTTATAGTAGATCAAAAGTATGAAGTAGTCACAATATGTGACTACTACAATATGTATCTCTCAGAAAGAAAAACTGTAACACTGTGGAAGATCATTAATAAATAGGCTACAGTTTTGTATTAGTGGGCAATATTTTAAACACAATTCCTGCCAAAGATTCAGTGCCGTATCACTCAACCAAAACACCAGTATGTATCACATTGTAGTTCTTTTTGTATTTAAAATATATCACCAGTAGGTATACAGTCTGAAAACTCATGTAAAAATATTTGAATTAATGTTTCTTTTGATTATTACAAATTGATCATTAGAGTCTATTATTTTGATTGACATGAAATGTTAGTTTTTAAAAATTATTATCTTGTTGAATTTTTTAATCTTTAAAATATACAATACATTCATATGGTTCAAAAACAAAAACAAAAATATTTAGAAGTATGTAGTGTAAGAAGTTTTTTCCTTTCACCTATAGCCACTTCCCACCCAATCTCCTGGGTGACTAATTTCTTTCTGTTTTACCTTCCTGGGTTTCTGATTGCCTTCTTAAGTAGATACAAACAGAAAAGAAGCATATTTTAAGCACAGTATGCTGAGTGAGGAAATTGTGATGTATTCACACTGTGGTGCGTTGTCAGCAATGAAAAGGAGGAGACTGGAGTGTGACATGGGAGCATGGATGAATCTCACAAACAGAATTAGAAAGAATTAGTGAAGAAAGGAGCAAGTCACAGAAAAATACCTAGAGTGTGATTTCATTTATACAAAGCTTGTGAATCAGTAATACTAAGCAATACTTGTTTAAGAACACATAGACAAGTGATAAAACTACAGAACAGTACAGGGGAATGAGGATCACAAGTTGAGGTAATGGTTGTCTCAGGGGGGAAATGAGTCATGTTAGTCAGCTTTTCCTCACTGTGACAAAGTACCTGAGATAAATTATTTAAAGGAGGAAAGGTTTATTTCGGCTCTCGGGTTCAGATGTTTCAGTCCATGGTCAGCTGACTCTGTTGCTTTTAGGCCTGTGGTGGACCAGAAACATGATTGAGGAAGGGTGTGGTGGAGGGAAGTTGCTCACTTTGTGGCAGACAGGGAGCAGAGGGGACCACACAGGGACTGGGTGTATTTCCAAGGTCACATATCCAAGATCTCCTTCCTTCAGCGAGGCCCTACTTCTGTTCCTATCACAACCCCAAAGTGCATTCAAACTGTGGTCTCCTTAATGGACTACACCACTGATAAAGGGAGAATGCTTATGATTGAATCATTTCAAAAATCCATCAGCTGGCAACCAAACCTCCCACACAGTGAGTTTTGAGGGGACATTTTAGATACGACCATAACTGAAGTGATGAGATCTCATTGTTAATTAGTAGCAAGAATGGTGGTTATGTGGGCTTTCAGAATGTATTTTATTCTTTAAAAATGTGTAGCTTTTTTTGTCTGTTTGCAGTACAGAGACACTCTTACTCTACCAGCGAACTACAGCCCTAGCTCTTTTTTATTTTTATTTTTTATTTTGAGACAGGTCTTACTAAGTTGCCCAGACTGGCCTCAAACTTGCAATCCTTCTGCTTCAGTCTTCCAAGTAGCTGGGATTACAGGCATTCACATACACATATTTTAAAGTAAATTTTGACATGTATACATAAGGTATACACAACACAACACTATGGGATACATTTAGATAGTAAAGTGGTTACTATAGCGAGGAAAATTAATATAGCTGTCATCTTACTGTTACCCTGTGTGTGTGTGTGTGTGTGTGTGTGTGTATGTATGAGTGCGTGTAAACTAAAATCAACTTCATCTAGAAAATAGCAAAAAATACCTAATATAGTATATTTTCATGACCTGTAGTCCTCATATTGCACATTAGATCTCCAGACTTGCTCAATCTGCATGTCTGCTACCTCGTGTCCTCCCAAACACATCTCCTTATTTCTTCCTCTAAATTACTGCCCTTGGTAGCCATCATTTTATTCTTTATCTCAGTATATTTGACTTTTTAAAAATATTGTCTTCTGTATGTATGACACTTTTCACAAGTTAAAAAAATTGTAGCCTGAATATAACTTCTTGATTGAAAAAATGGGTTTTTCTCTTACTAGAAAATAAACTCAAAGGTGAACATTTTTATCATCTTTTCTGCTTTTATCATCTTTTCTGATACAAATTACAGTATATTTATTTATTGACTATTGGCTCCCTGATTTGGGGTGAAACTTACATTTACCAATATTAAATTGACAAGAGTGTAAACGAAACGTTTATTTATGCCTCCTTGCTGTCCACTGAGTAGATAACCAGACACCCGTTCTCTTCTGTTGTGGGACAAGAGGAGTTATTAAAGGGTTGGATAAGGTTGCAAATATTTCACCATGACATTTAAGACCTGGATAATCACATTATTTCCACCAGTATGCCCAAGAAGGAGTGGTCAGATAAGAGGAGGAAAATTTTTTTCCTTTGGTTATTTCAATTTATTGGCGAACAAATTCATTTAACAGAAACAGAGATAGTCCATACAATGAAAGCCGTCTATCGTCTTTGTAGCACTGGGATGTGGTTTTTATTCTCAGTCCCTTCCATCTGCAGTGTGTCATATTCCAGACTACTTTATTCCCAGAAGGCCTTGAGTCAGCCTGAGTACTTTAATGTTCTGGTCAGCAGGAAGAGGGCCCCTGAACACAGTATAGTGTGACTTAAATGGTAACACAATCACTGGGAGTAGGTGACCCTCACACTTGTGGGGACCTATCATGGAGTCAGAACCAATGGGATTAGGCACAGAGGTCTGACCCAACAACTTGTGATGATCAGTCACTACCTGGAGATGCGAGCTCTGTGCACCACAACACCTTGCAGGTGGACAGAGAAGGCAGACTCCCTGCAGGTTTCCTGTGCTTCACCCTGAGCCTCCCTATGGAGCGAGGGCTCTCCCTTGAGACGTTCCTTATTTTCCATCCCAGCTGCCAGTATTAACACAAGTGGACAGCAGTAGTTGGTCACTTTCTCTCTTTCCAAGCACTAGGAATAATAAAGGGCTCAAGAAACAGAGAAGCAAAATACTCCTCATTTTGCGACTATTCTAGAGCTGGCAACGAGCATATGTATGTGCATAAATATCTGTGTGCATATACACACGTGTGTGAAATGAACATGTGCACTTTGTATACATCTATATATCCATTTATGTGTTCCTGCATGTGTGTGTGTATATACAGAACCACCTAGAGGCTACTGTTTTTGTAAATTCCATTCATACTGAGATTGAATTCAACTTTATACTTTTTGTCCCTTAAGGCAAATTCTTAAAAATGTTATAGCTATACTTTTAGGGAGCAAAAAGTACTCCAGGACTTTTAAACTGGTATGTATTTGGGGGCATTATTTTTTAAAATTATCATCTTATTGAAGAAAATGTAGAAATGGCAAAGTAAAAATGAATCACTTTAAGTGAATCTGAGTCCCAGAACGCCAATGATCATTAGCGTGTGGTGTCATTTCCTCCAGCCTCCTTCCTTAACATTTTTTTTCTTCAGTACTTTTATTTTTACAACTCTTGCTCAAAGTATATGAAATCAATAAAATAGCTCAGTGATCTGACAGTATTAGTCGTTACTTCCTCACTCCATAGGTGCTAAATTCCTTGAAGCAGAAACCGCATCTCATTTTCAACTTTCTCTTTCTGAATTTTCTGTTTCCCTCAAGGTCTGCCACAGCGACTTGTACCTACCAAATATTCAACCGTTGCTCAGTCGCATTTTGCATGAAAATTGTAGAAGCCCCAAGAATTCCTGGTAATAAAGACTGAAGTGTCAAATGAAAGATGGGTTTTAAATTGAAGCTATAGTAGTAAAATATCTATGGTATTCCCAGGAGACCAGCCCAATTCCAGATAGGCGCTCAGCCCTGGGAACCCTCCCCAAGGGAAGAGTGTGCAGATTTATTAAGTTCATTCCCAGCACCCGCAGATTCCTGTCATTCAAATCAAGTTGGCCTACAGAAATGAACTGATGCAATAGGAACATGCAAAGTAGAATTTTATTAACAAATGTCTCTTCTCAGTCTCGGAAGGAAATGGCAGAATGGTTTCTCATGATAAAGAGGATTAACCAAACAAAGAACTGCAGTTCATCTCTGAGTGAGCCCTGATTGTTCTGGGGTGTTCTGCTCAAAAAATAAAAAGGGAAGGCCTTGATTTCACTGCAGTTTTTTCCTTGCAACTTTATTCGGTCTGCAGAAGGCATGCAAATGTGGACGAAGTGTATTGTATATGAGGCAGACTATCTTACCTTTGCCTAATTTTTTTTAAATTTTGAAATGTACTAATCGCCAAAGTAATATGAAATTTTAATAGAATTACAGTACCTTGGGCTTGTCATCTAATTGACACCTTCTCCCAATATTTAAATTTTACAGCATTAGTCTTTCAGCTTGGATTTCATTGTTTCAAAGTGTTGGGAAATTTACCATCCCTGTCCCTGCTCAGTGTTTAAACACAGAAAGTTCTCCTTTATTCTGAGCTGACAGCTGGCTCCCTGTACCTTCTACTCACTGACACTTTTTCTAAGGGACACAGATAACGAGACAGCTGTCCAGTAAAGTCCACCTGAAACAGGACCTATTTCCTACCTCTCGGGAGCCCTATGTCCTTAGGCTATCGCAGAACCCTTTAGACCCTAGATAGTAGCAGAGAGGGCCGGACGGCAGACACAGAATTGGAGGCTTTCAGAGCTAGATAAAATAAAATTTCTGGGAAGGATGGAAGAGAACTGTGCAGATAGGCCAGGACTGGATGGGGTATGTGTTTGGGGGTTGCTGGGAGGGGAAATAATTAGAGAGCAAAGAGGAGTTAGAGGACTTTGGAATCCAAGAGGATGTGACTATTGTCTTACAACCTATGTTTGCCAGGTCTGATAGTACTTTACGGATCTCCTTTCTTTTATTTATGTCTTCAAACCTGAAGCTGGGGCTTATAAGTTACTTGTTGAAAATAAAACAAACTGATGAGCAAGCCAGGGTTCAGACAAGATCTGTTGGGCCGGAGTCCATGACCCACCCTTTCCATCTCATATCTTCTGTGCTCCACGGTCAGGAATGGTGGAGTGGATATGGAAGTACGTATAAAGCTTAGGTGGCTCAGAAAATATCGAATATCAGATAGCAAACTCAAGTGTAATATGAAGTGATTAGGGGAATGGAATGAGATGAAAGTTTACTAAGAAACAAATATATGCTATGCAGAGTGCTAGAAGCTTAAGATAATAATAAACCATATAATGGATATGTAAACTAAATAACAACCTGTCCCTTGGAAAACAAAAATTTCTAGACATAGGAACTACAGCAGAACCATTTTCTTGAATTTCATGCATGCATAAATCTCACTCTAATTTCATGTGCTTAATTAATTAATAACAGGTAAAGTTTTTCTCCCAAAAAAAGAAAAAGATGGCTAAATTAGCACTGCGTATGAGCATCCCATGCTACAGTGACTGTGGATGTAAAATGAATAAGACATAGCACTTCTCTCCCCGCACACACGAGACAAGATATATGCATGAATCTATACACGATGACATATGCTAAGTATCACACATGAGTAGACAAATGAGAAAAAATGGAAACGTGCAGGTTTTAAATAAAGGAGGAGAATAGATGAGAGCCATTTCACTGTCCTTGAATTTCAAGGCTTAGCTTTGCAAAATTGGAAAAAATAAAAATAAAACCTTTTGTTCTTGCACATAAAACAAGTCCCACTACAATGACTAATGATCACTGAGCCAGAGACGTGCTTTGGGAGCCATCTGGGAAGACCCACTGCTTGTACTTGTTGCCAGTGGGATTTACAGGAAGGAGAGTTGCTTACTGAGCTACAGAAAGAGTGCAGGTTATGAGAAAGATTTTCCTTTACTCATAACTATATCCCTGTAAAATTAAATCTACATTGTTGGGGTCTCTGTGGCCTCCAAGTTTCCTTCAAGGGCAATTTGCTTAATTCTTAGAAGGCAAATACAGTTGTATTTTCTTAGAATTCTTAAAATATTGGTAAATTCTGATTCATTTATTCTGGCCATTCCATCCCAAGATTCTGGTCTTCTGTCTCTATCATTTCCAAAGGCTTTCAGTTTTCATGTAAAAAGCAAAACTGGAGCCCAGGAGCACTGCTGGAGAGAGCTGGCATGATGCATGGTAATAAAACAAGGGGCATCTCTGAGCCTCCGAGTTTGTTTTCAATGAAAATGGGCATGGTGAAATCCAAGGTGCTAACGGTGTGGAGCGTGTTCACTGGGATGGCCCGAGAAGAGGCGTCGGTGTGTGCACAGCGGTGTCCCCTGGTGGGCGGCATCCAGCGTCAGACCTCAGGCAGCCAGGGTGGCACTGGCCACAGCAGTCACGCTTCCTCCTAACCTTTCCTCGTTTTTCTGCGGAGTGACAGGCCAGGTGAAGGCTTTAGCTATTTAATACTCTTATCAAAATGATAATACTCCAGAGAGTCTTCTGCTCATTTTCATTGAGAGTAACTATTTTAGTTACACCTGTGTAAAACATGACCTTTTGTTTTATTTTGCAGTGCGTCTACGATCTTACACACACTAAGCAAGCATTCTTCCACTGAACCACATCCCCAGCCCTATGGCATAATCTGTTGATAAAACAGGACCATTGCCTCATAATGAAGCAGGAGGATGAGCCCTATCTATCTCCTGTTCTCCTCCTAAGTACAGTGGTGATGTTTAACAACCTGCTCTTGGGAAGGAAATGCTGGGAAGAAGTCTTGCTTTGTAGTGTTTGCTGATTCCCCCGGTGTAAATACACACATTATTGTTGATTTCACTTTACCAATCTGAAGTCACTGTCCCCAGAGTCAGGAAGAGATGTGTACCCACAACGCTGTAGGCACCAGATTGGCATGACACTGTTTACCAAATCCAGTGAGCAAGATTCTAAAAGCAAAACTTATCTCTAGCTTTGGAACTCTGCTCTTCATGATAGTCCTGACTTGGCCAGCTATTACATTCAAACTAAGATAAACGAATTACTTCCTATGATATCATCATAGCAAGTATTGAATTTTATATGCATTTCCTGTCCAAGCAAACCATAACACTATGATTGACTCTAAAAATAAGTGCTACCACTTAAGGCTGACTTCATATTACCTACAGTCACACATCACTCAGTGCTTTCCTGGCAAGTCACAAAATTAAATGCTCTGTGTAGCTTCTTTTGGTAAATGATTATAATTTCTTAGGTGTCATTTGTATCCCTTGGGGACTCTGGGATGGAAATAACATAATGTAGCAGGGAATTCCTTTTACAGTATTTTTCCATAGAATTTTTGTTGAGTTTCTTAAAATGATTTCGTCTCCTTTTCTCTGGAATTCAAATATTTATGCCTGAGTGTCTGCAAATAGGGGTGAAGAGACAGGCAGAGAAAAGTAAAAAGACATGGCTTGTAAACAATGCGAAGGTGTTTGAAAATGATTCTAAGCATTTGAAATTGAAAGAAACAATAATATTCTTTGGGTTTTAAATGCACAGATTCCTGGGTTAACTAATATTCTGTTACTTCGAAAAAAGAACAGAGAGAAAGAGTGAGAGATTTGATCTGAATATACTCAGAGAGACAGAATGTTTCAGTGATAAACTTCCCCCAGGCAGATAGTCTTATCTTTGTCATCTTTTTACCTTTTACTCTCACACAACCATCTTTATCCTCTGAGCTCTTTTTAGAAAGCAAAAGAACACTCTCTCCTTCCCTTTGGTCAACCTAACATAAGGTAAGATATCAAGTGGTATTAGTCATGAACTCTCATTTACTCTTCATTTACCTTTTTCTCTCTCCTTCTCTTCCTCTGCATATTTTAACCTCATCAGGCATAGAATAAATCATGATTTACACAGCTATTTAAGGTAGATGTAATGCACTCTCCCATCCCTACCAGCTGGGACTTTACCTCCCTCCCTGTTTCTGCATGTTAGTTCCCACAATGGCTGCTCTCTCTAGTTTCTTAGTTGCAAGAGGACATGCGGTGCAGTGAGAGACATACAGGGAACTAACACTGCTAGCACACATCTGTCTTGTGAAACACAAGAGGTGACACAGGCAGAGACAGATGGCATGTGACCACGGCAGCAAAGTGGTGGCAGCACATTGTAAAGAACTCAGTGTTTTTGTAAGATGATGTCCTTATGTTCTTTGATTCCTGATCCATTTTCAAGCAGCTGAGTTTTTAATGCTGCATTTCCCACTGCAGCTTCTGTATGCATTGGAACACAATCACCACTTGCCCTACCAGTTACACATTGCTCTTGTTTTACTGTCCCCACCCTTGAAATAATAAAGATCCTTCCTTCCGAAGGGCAAACGAGGTGATTAATGGTCACTGCTCTTTCTCTTTCTGGTCCTGCTTTGAAGAAATACAATAAGAAGTGGAGTACTTTAAGATGAAGCCAGAGCACAGCACTCTCAAACTTGCTTTGGCAATGCTTTCCAGGGCTTTAAAGCCCCATGACATTCTTTGGACTATGCACATTGGAATTTCTTGAGAAAAACTGACCTCTCAAATCAAGGAATGAATGGATGACCAGGTAGGAGGGGATGCAGCACCTGGAGCCCATTTGGAGACTATTACAATAGTGTCTCTTCTCTGCTGTGCTACAGGAGCATGCTGAAGGTAGGATCCACTTTTCTGTGATCTCTAGGTGGTGGTTATTTCTTGGGTGTGATCAGCACATGGTTGTATTTTTCAAGAACTAGGAGTATTTGGCAACTGTGAACCATGTATTTGCTTCTTGACCTTACCATATTTGTGTACCTGCTCCTTGCCTGGCCATTTGTGATTTCACGGTGGCCACGAAAGGATCAGTAAACATATGTCTGTGCTTTTCTAACAGAGGCTGAAGTGACAAAAGGAAACTTTGGTCAAGGAAATGAATTTTTCTCCTTGATGGACAGGAGAAAACCACAGTAGAATTGAGACTGTTGCCTTGCTCAGGTTTGGGTTATTTGAAATGCTCATTTGGATGGAACCTGTGCACAGCCAGAGACTTTGTCCAGTAACATATGGTGGAGCCAGTAGCCCCTACATACTTTGCCCAATAATTTGTTTAGTATTATTGGGAAAAGGGAGTTTCTAGTACATCTTATAGAGTGGCTTAATTGTGCAACTTGAAGTGATTAGTAAATGCCATTTTTAAATGTCGAGTACTATTCCCATGTACATCATGACACAACTCTAGTGATCTTGTAACAGTGTATGTCCTGTACTTCATTTAATGGCTTTTCTCCTCTAATCTGTAGATGATGGTGCCTGATAACCTCCTTGACTTTACACTGCTGTGTCAGAGGCTGAGCACAATGCCTTGGTGTTTTTAACACCCTGCTTCACAGAGTGAGAATTGAACCGATTCTCTGCTAAGTCCCAAAGCACCAATTAGAATTGAATGGAGACTACAAAACACAGGTTGCCTTGGTACCAGTAATAGGTACTTGGTATTCAAAGATGTTTTTGCCCTTACCAGTTGGACAGACTCTCTTGCCCTGCTAATATATTTTAAGGTTTATGTTTCTATATAGGGTTAAGGTGTGCTGACCGTACTCCCCTTTTGCAGACTGTGTAACCTGGTGAATATTGGTTGTCACAGCTAGGGAAAGTACAGAACTGATCTTGACCTTTCCCAAAGGGAGTAAGCAGAGGAAGGGCCCAAAGGGCTAGTGGCAAATCGTCAGCCGGAAAGAAAACATACATACACTTAGTCAAAGATATTGCTCAGGCTCTTATCTTCAGAGTGTGACAAGTTTTTAAAAAGTGTGTGTATGTATATTGTTTATTAATAAATATTATTTGTATATAATTTTGAAGGGATAGGAATCCTATGTATTCAACACATAGGATTATGCACAACCCATCATATGTGAAGCCTGACCACTTTCTCACACAACAGATGACCTGTCTCTGTCACCCCAAAGGAAATCTTCATATGGCTTTGCCATGTCTTTCCACAAGATGTCCCAAATCAAGTCAGTCCTGGCCAGGAGATGAGAGCATTCTATGGGATATTCAAACAGAAATGAGAACACAACCAGGTATATTCCAAGAGGAGAGAATCAGTGTAGGAAGATGGAGATGGACTTGCTCAAAAGGCTTCTGTGATGGCACCCGCATCTGTGACAAAGAATGGCCCATCCCTTCACTTTGTCTAGCTAAAAATATCATTATTACAAATTTGGATGTTATTGGTTAGAAAAATAGACATTGACACTTTTTTCTGCATTGAGTTAGTGAGTTGTAAAAGTGCAAAACCATTTGGGATGAACAAAGTAAAGATTAGATAGGGATTAATTACCAAAGCCAACACTCAAGGCCAGTAGCTAGCTGAAGTGTGATGCTTGTGAGAACTTCTGTCTGACCTTTACAGTAAGCAAGCAAGTAATTTGGGACAGTCTTTGACAGCTGGGGTCAGTTCTAAATCAAATAAGTGAGGGCATGGTACAGACGCAGTGTATTCAGCACAGGGCATTTGGGTCATGTCCTATGGGTCACTATTTTGGCAAGATACTGTTGATCATATAACCTCAGCTTTGGCAAGGAGAGTGCTTGGGGAAAAAAATTTGCCTTTTGGGAATAAATTTTCCCTATTTACCATGTATTCGCCCCCTACTTCCTTCTTCCTTCTCCATCCGTCCCCTTCCTTTCTTCCCTCCCTTCTTTGTTTTTTCGAACTTCAGTGAGCTGTTGTGGAAGAAGGAACCTGCTATGCCATGGGTGACTTTTAAATACTCCTCTTTGCATTAGAATCGTACAGGGTTTGGGGGCTAATTGGGGGCAGATAAGCATGAGAAGTGGCCTGAGACTTCACAGCAAAGGCTACCTTAAGGTCTCAATGCCAACAAAGACCTTATCAGAGGACAATGGCACAGCATGCCAAGTACTCCTCAGATGCTAGATCACCCTTGGAACCACCTATTTCAAGACCAGTTATTTCAGTATTAGCCAATCACCTACTTCTAAACTAAATTGGAAGATCCAGACAATCTTTTGAGAAGTTAAAGATGCCATGTGGGGAAGATTTATCAAGAAAGGATGTTTTCTCCAACCATTTCATACCAAGTAAGGGAGGCTTCCAGAGAACTAGTTTGGGAACTCAACTGGTAATCTCATAAGCTTGGCGGACACTAAACTTGGAAACCTGTGCGTTCTCAGAGAAGCTGCCGGGTAGAAGTTATTCTCTTCCTCTTGAAGAAGAAAGGCCGGGACTACATTGACAAGGTCTGCACGTATGGAGATGAAGGGACAAAAATGCCCAATCTTATGGGCTAGAAGAATTCCCAGGAGAGTTTCTGTCATGGATCATCTTTGAGGGATCCACCCGAGGGACCTGCTTGGAGAACAAAGTGGCCCAGCAGGGAAATGCACCTGACAAAGCAGAATGGAGGCATGCGAGAGGGAAGATACAAGCAACAAGCCGGAGTGCTTAAGAAGAACAGGGGGACAGTTCTTCAGTGATGGGAAGAACTCCAAAGAGCGCCACCGTTCCCTTGTTGTGACTGTTCAAACTCCCTTTGCCCCATCCCATCCATAGGTGTTCATTCCCACAGCATTCCTTGCACATCCATCTCCATCTCAAAATCTGCTTCCAGGGGAAACTAATCTGCAACACTCCTTATTCTACACCTGACCTGCAGGGTCAAAAGTCACAGTTAGCAGAGGTCGAAGAGATGGTCCTGTGCCCTTGCCACTCTGCAGGTTTCTAAGCCTGAATTGGACCTCTCAGGGAGGGGCAGGACCTTCCAAATGCATGTGAGTCTTAGACTGCACCTTTTAAAATTAAACAGTGACCAGAAAAGACTATAAAACTGGACAGATGCATCCACATGAACAGGAAAGAACAGGTCCACAGCGAGTGTTTAAGAGGGATACAGTGCACAGTTGTGTTCTGTTCATTTAATGACCTGATTATAGTAGTATATAAGAACCTAGGCTTTGAACTCAGTCCTGGGTTCAATTCCAATCGTTTGTCACTTACTTTTATGTGACCTTGACTTTAACCTCCTGAAGGCACAGTCCGTGAATATGAAACGGAGATGACTGGAAAGTGCTGTGAGGTTTAAATGAGAAGGTAGGCTCTTAGCACGACCCCTGGCAGATTTGCTCCCCTTCCTAGCAGTTCCTAGGGTTTCTGCCCAGGAAGGCTCTCTTGGGGCAGGAAATGTGCAGAAAGTGTCTCTTCTTCCGTATGAAGGGTTCAAGAGAGTAAATAAAAAAGAGAGTTTATATAAACCCTCTTCCATCTTATCTCCCACAGTAAAATTATAAATGGAGACAAGGATTCTTTGCAACTTCAGTTGGCTGGTTGCAATTGTATCTTTTTCTAAATTATTTCCACACAGTTTGTATTCAATTTACTAGACCCACTTATCAGCAAAACCAGCTTTTCACCTCCAACTGATTGGCAGATTCTTACCCCTTTATACTGACCAGATTGGGATCTGAAGATTTTGTTGATTTGTTTTGGCTCATCCCTTCTTTTCCCACTCTAATTCTTGATCAGAAGATAAGTTCTTCTGCCTCTCCCTCGCACTAAGGGATTCCTCAGCCATGTTTTCTAGATACAACTTTTTCCTAATCAGTTGGATTCTCTGGACCTCTTTCTACTATAGCTCCTTAGCTGGGATTTACTTACAGTTTCCCCTGTCAGTCACCTGGAGATGGACTCAGTGATTTCTGATAAATCAGGAAGCTTCCTTCTTGGAGAGTCTAAAGCTTCTAATTGCCTTTGACATTCTCTGTTCAGAATTTTGGAAGTGCATATATTTAAGGGAAATCATAGATTTTAGCAAATAGTTTACAGTAATTCAATTTATTTGAGTCAATAAAATTGAAGTTATGTAATGGTATGGAATAATCTAAGCACAATGATTGTTTATTAGAATTTTAGTATATGTATCTATAGCAGTCAAATAAGTATTTGGGGAATTTGCTAACACAATTAAGAGGGAGAGAAATTGCTTGCACATTTTACTACAGTGTTAAATACAGCATATTCCTCACATGTCCATCATAATAAAGGGACTGAACCCTGTAGAGTTTACTTAACAATTCCAAAGCTGAGAATTATAAATTATAACTCTGAGTGTAGGTGAATATCGGGTTTAGCCAGTTTGTTTTGAGATATCCTGAGTATGCATTTTATTCCATGTGAATATCTTAGCTACATCCAGTAAAATAGTATCTCTTTTCTAAAGAAGACCTCTTTATTTTACATTTGACTCAAAAACTCTTAAGTACCAACTTCCTGTTTAGAACTTACTGACTTTTCCCAGTCACTTGGACCTACCTTCCCAAACCATGTTACATACCCCAAATTCTGGAAGTGTGTATTTTTCAACAGTATAAGATGTTTCTTTTTAGAACTATTGATTTAGCATTCATTTTCTGTGCCATTAATCTCAACAGTTGATCACTGTTTTATTCATGGTTTTATTAGACCTTGTCTATAAAACTGTAAGTTCCCTTAAGTCAGGTTTATGGCTTCTCAGAATTTTGACTCTCTGAGGCATTTACCAAATTCTAAGTGTATCCAAGAAACTCAGATATTTGTTAGGTTGAAATTCTGAGTTTCAGTTTAGCAAAGTCAAACTCAAACTCTCATCGCTAAGAGCATCTACACTTGTGGTCATATTTTCTTTTAGAATCCTTTCCCCATTTAGGTAATTTTCTCTGGTATTTTCCCCTGGACTTACCTAATCTGGCTGTCCATGGCTGTGCTACAACATTCGCTTGTCTGCCTCTCCAACCAGATCAAGCTGAAATAATTTTTAACCTTGTTTTGTTTTATTTATCTTGTGTCTCTGTGGCCTAGCCCACATTAACTATGAAAATGAATGCTTTTGGAAAGAATAGAAGTGGCTTGAGCATAATTAGAGAAGAAATGTTAAGAGAGGTAAATAACAGATGTTAATGTGCCTCTTCCAAATTTGTATATCAATTTAATACTTTTTATAAGTTGGAACCTATCTATCAGTCTGACATATTGTTAGGCAGTCTTGGTTCACGACAGATTAACTAATTCTGTATCTATTATTTATACTCCATCTATAGTTTTAAAAACCATTGGAGCTCAAAGTAAAAACAAAGACCACAAAAATAGCATTACTAAGACAAGGGTATAGAATGAGAACCTCATAATCAGGAGGAAGGAGGAGATCATTGACTTGGAAAACCTAAAACTAAAGAAAGCAACAGCCACTGAGCATAAAAAGGAATTCTTGAGCTTTCACTGTTGCAAAACAAAGATGCCACATCCTACCTTCAGAAGATCTTGTGTAAATGCAGAAGCAATGGATAGAGAACGTGAACAAGCATTAAGATGGCACGTATTGGTTTACACTTGTTTAAGTGATTTACTATAGAAGCAATTAGGCCAATTGTCAGGAATATAGAAATTCTTAGGAGTCAGTAAATGCCTCTTCAGCACAGGTGCAGAGATGGTGAATGTCAAAGGTGTTCAAATAACTTTATGACATTTACTAATTCTGTATTGTTCATTTTAAATACATTCTTTGAAAAGAACAAGAAGTAAAAACTAGGACCGCCACTACAGTCAAAGTCCATTTTTATCAGGTACTTAAATGTAATAAATCCACATCTTTCTCCGTAAGACTTGATTTAAAGTTAGATTTAAATCTCAAGGGATAAGAAATAAATATAATGTGGTTGATACTATCTTCACATGTTTCTCTTTTACTGTTGAGTTGGACTTGCTTTATACTACTATGAACCAGGTTAAATATGTAAAAGATCATCCTAGATACTGTGTGAGTTTGGATGTTGAGAACCACCCCATGAAGGCCCTCTTATTAAAGTTTTGTCCCAGGATGGTGTGTTGTGAAGGATGGAACTTTTGGACGTGTGAAGTAGTACCGAGGGTGCACTCTACTCTTGAAGGAGATTAGGAGGCCCCACCCTCTTCTCTTTCTTGTGTTCCCTGGCTTGAGATATAAGTGGTTTTGCGCCACCATTTGTTCCCCTCTCATTGTGATCCTGCCCAAAATAATGGGGCCCAAAACTTGGTCAAGGACTAGCAACTCCAAAACTATGAGTCAGAATAAACATCTTTCCTCTATAAGAGAATTTTCTCAGGTATTTTGTGTAGTAACAGAAAGCTGAATCATACAATTATCAGCGTGAAATGTGACAAATAGGGCCAGTAATTTTGAAGTATTCAATAAATATTTCATAATTTTTTAATCATAATTTCAAAGCTGGAATCACAATGAGGTGGTAATTTAATCAATTGTATGATTAGTTTAATACATCAATGCTATGAGCTAGGAGAATTCAGATTTTTTTTGTTTCCTTCTAGGAGCTTCTAGTTTTACTAAATGATCCAGGTAACTGTTTCAACAATCCTTCTTGTGTGTCTACTTTCCAGCACAAACACTGTCCAGTTCAGTGTGCCGATGTGATGCATCTGTCCAATGCTTCACTGCAAAATCACACTTTGTGACCAAATCATAGCAAGTTGACAGATAAACTTGGAAAAGCCACCTAGCTGAGTCTCCACTGTTAGTAAGCTGTCCACCGAGCTGGCACAAGACTCAGAGTTTCCAACCCTCAGAAATACCCCAGTGCCAGGAGCTTTGTTTCTCCTTGGTGCCTCTATGTTACAGTGTATGCTGACTCTACTGGGTCATGTCCTAGGGACCCGCTGACCTCTCCCCCCACTCCCTAGCTCTCTCCAGGTCCACAGGGGCTCTCAGCTCAGCAGAGATGTCAAGAACTCAAACAAGGCCCAGCAGCTCGGTGTCCAGGAAAAGGATTCGGAGTTGAACCTCCCTGAGGAACAGCCATAGTGGCACCTCTTGCACCATAGTGGTGTCTCGGAGGCAAATTGGGCTGAGTTTTTATTTCATCCTTAACACAATGCTGTGGTTTTCCTGTACCCTCTGAATTCAGGTATTGGAAGCTTGGTCCCCAAATCAATGATGTTGGGCGGTGAGGCCCCTGGAGAGGTGACTAGGGAATGAGGGTGGAGCCCTCAAGAACGGGTTCCTGTCTTTATGTGGGAGTGGGTTAATAAGCAGGAGAAAGAGTTCTTATAAAAGCAAGTTTACTTCTCCTGCTTTCTCTTTTGTGTGCAATTTCACCTTTTATCACATTATGATGCAGCTTGAAACTCTTGCCAGATGTGGCCTTTATGCCCTTGAACTTCCCAGCCTCCAGAACCAGGAGCTAAGTAAACTTCTTTTCTGGATAAATCACCCAGTCTGTGGCATTCTCTTATGACAACAGGAGGCAGACTAAAACACACACGAGGTTGATCGTTTTTGCTCTGCGGGATTTTATTGGGACCAGCCAACACAGTGACCAGGACAGAGCAGGTGCTCGCGAATGAGAACTGCTAGTCTAAAGTGTGTGGGTAAGTAAATCTGCTTTGTTAGTGATGTAAACTCTCCTTGTCATTTTACAACTAATCAATAATTAGCTGCTTGGGTAAAAAAAAGAATGTAGCATAAAAGACCCTTCTTCTGTGAAGGTACCATATGAATGTTTGTGTATCCTTTCATAATACATTTTAAATCAGGGACTGCTTTAATTTTGTTCTAATGGTATTACTTTATTCAAACTTTCTTCAGAAGCATTCTTATAATTAACATATATACTTACAAAAGTAATGCTATTTTAAACCTTTACATCTGCTCATCGACAACAAAGAATAGAGTCATTCGTGGGTCAGTGTTTTAATTTGGCCTTGCATAGTGGAAGGCTAATTAGGGAGGATAGAACATGTACTATCATGGAAGATCTAATTACTGACATGTTTTATTCATCAGTAGTAAACCTCGACAAAACCCAGTAATACTTGATAAAAGTATATAGGTGAAAAATAAAACATAAAAGAATTAAGAAGTGCTTTTTTGGAGTTTTTTAATTTAAAATGGTAGAAAAAATGTCTCTTAGAGTCAGTGAGACTGGTTTTAGACTACATGCTCCATGACTCACGAGACACTGGATTTGGACGGGTCATTTAATCTCCATGAGCTTCAGTTTCTTCCTTTGGAAATGAGAAGCTGGTAGCAAGTCCTAAAATTGCTTTCAGATTAATTTCCATGAAGGAAATTTGATAAAGGGCATAAATACATGCTACAAAGGTAAATATTATGGAAATATAAGATGTCCCTGTTCTGCAAGCTTGAATAAGATACTCTCAGTAACTTCTTGATACTTTCAGTCTTAGATTTCATGCCATGAAAAATACCTAATTCAGACAATATTAACAATTCTTGGCCAATGACATTTGTAAAGTTTAATTTGAAATCAAGAGATAAACCTTTTGCTTGAATATTCTATATAATTTGAATGCATTGCATAACATACCAATAGCAACTTAGGTAAGGTATTTCTAGAATAAATATAAACATTAATGAGATGTAAATTTGTGACTGAGTGTGGTTTCCATAATCAATTATAAGTAGTCAAGATTAATTAAGTGATATAAATGCTGATGAAAAAGACAACTTATCATTACAGTAAAGAACGTTCCTGTGCTTGAATGTTCTAAAAACAATAACATAGAGTTCTACAGTTTATACAGTATTTTCTCATGTATTATATAATTTTATCCCTATAGCAATAATTTGAGGTAGCACTGGTTTTTCCCCTATTATGCTGTGCATAAGTGTCTCCCAAAGGCCCATGTGTTTAAAAGATGGGTCCCCATCCTGTGGCGATATTGGGAGGCAGTGGAAACCTGAAGAGGTAGGCTTAGTGGGAGATCTCCTGGTCATTAGATGTGAGCCCTAAAAGGGGATACTGGGACCCCAGCCCCTTGAAATCTTCTTCTCTTTGCTTTCTGGCTCTGAGCCCAGCAATTTGTTCTTCCACTTGCCTCTTGCCATGATGTGCCGCTTCGGCTATAGCCCCAAAAGCACTGGGCCAATTAATCGATCACTGACTGAAAACTACAAAACTGTGAGCCAAAATAAACCTATTCTCTTTATAAGTTTATTACATCAGGTATTTATTAGAGTAATGGAACACTAGCACATTCCCATTTATTAGATGAACTTGAAACCAATGGAAATCAAATGAAAACTAAGAAAAGTATAACTTAGGCATTAAAAAGATCTGGTATTAAAATCTGGATATTTTAATGTAGAGTCTAGTGCTTTTGAAGATAAAGAAGCAAAATGGGTGTTGAAGTTTTAGCATTCATCCAGTTGTTTATTCACCATGGCTTACTGTAATTAGCAGAGTAAAAATCAGGCATAGCCCTGGCTCCCACAAAGCCGACAGTTCTTATGCAGAATTACGCATAAGAACTATGCTGCAGCCAGCAAATATAAAGGCTATGAAAATGTTCAGGAAAAGTGCTATGAGACTTTATGAATTCAATAATTTTAACTATTTCAATGATAATTTTGGTGCAACGGTCACATATCATAATTGTCATCTTCAGAAAAACCACTTCCTTCCAGTAGTTTGAACTGAGTTCAGTTTTATATAAAATGTTATTTTGAAGGTCAACCAGCAAGTCCTACATTACCATCATAAACAATGACCTTAGACAAGAATCTAAGATAGAAAAGGGATTGTGAATAAGAATGCACCCATATTTATTTAAATTCGTGAATTCACTGTAATGTTTGTCACACTCTACTAACTGGTTAAGTAAGAAATAGTAAAAATTAATGCTTTGCTTGTTATTTTTGGACCATGGCAAATATTATCTATGAATCAACTATAAAGCTAAATTAAGTAGTTTGTTATAATATGTATGCTACCTTTGTACTCTTTATAAAAATTGGCAGAAACTACCATTGTGTTTTCCCCTGTACAAATAATTTCAAAAAAATAATTCAATTTGAAAACTTAGTTTGATATGGCAGCCATTTGTTTAAATTCTTCAAAGTAGAACACTTCATTATTCCTCCAAATTGGGTACCTATCACACGTCAAGGTTTGGATATATCAATTACTTCCTGTATAATCTCATAAAAAATAGAAGTATTCTTTTCAGAAGGGCAATTAAGTTTTTCTAATGTAAATATCATAAAAGACTATATAGTTGTAGTCATTTAAATTGTGTGTTTATACTTAAAAAGGCAAAGGCTATGAAGGCTAAATCACAATAGTAGAAACAGGGAAACAATGAATAGTGGTGTCATACTTACTTTCTTGTTGTTGGACAAAAATACCCAACACCCACAAGTTAAAGGAGGAAAGATTTAATTTGGCTGACAGTTTTTAGAGGTTTCAGTCTGTAGTTGGCTGGTTCCAAGGCAGGGCGGCATGGCAGAGGGGGTGGCAGAGGAGAAACAGCTCTTGGCATGCTCGGCAGGAAGCAGGACTCAGATCAAGAGAGGAGGAGTATCTGCTATTCCAGGTCACACCCACAGTGACCACCTCTACCCACCTCTTCCCACCAGGCTCCACCTCCCAACATCACACCCAGCTATTGAACTAATCCAGCATCACACACTCATGATCCAGTATCACACAGCCATGAGTCGGTCACCTCCCAAAAGCCCCACCTATGGCCACATGCGGCTTTGGCGCACATCTACAAATGAAGCATAACAATTACAGTGAATTGTTATAGTATAAAATGGGAGATACTGTACAACAGAATGTCTGATGTTAGCAGCCTGGTTCGAATCCTTATTTGGCAGTGTAGTTTCTGCTTTAGCCTCAGTTCTCTCACTGAAAAACGGAGCTAATAGCATTTATCTTGTAGAATAGCTGTGAGTCTTAGAGGTAACCTACTGGTTAGGGCATATGTTACACAATTTAGTTTTCAGGAAAACCAATCTAGTACAAGAAAATGTGTGTGTGTGTGTATTTAGTTGCTTTATCCTAATATTGACTGCTCACGGGATTTTGTCTCAACTGTTGTTTTTATGGTATCATGTTCTCTTTCTTTTTATTCATTTATGCATGAGGGGATGGAACACAGGATACTCCCTGTACCACTCAGCTACACACCCAGACAATACTATCTTTTAAAATGGAGACTGAAAAGCTATGAGACACAATCCTTGTCTTCACAGAAGTCTGTCAGAATCCAACCTGGAATATCTGTCTTTGACAAGGTCATCCAAGAGGACAGCTGCAGGGGACATTTCCACCTATGGCCAGAGAGTGAGTTCAGTTTGCCCTCTGCGGCTTCCTTCAAAATCTCCACTAAGCTTCTCAAAGTATGGACGTCCCCAGCCTTCAAACGCACCTGACAAATCCTTAATACTAGTTATGCTTTAGCTTTTCGATAAACAAAAATGTTTGGAGATGCTCACTTCAAAGACAGCAAAATTAAATTATTAACAGATGGTCTTATTCTTAATAATCTTTCGCTTGGCTGTTTTAGATTGGGCCAGGGAGGGAAAGCAAATATATAAACCTTTGGAAGAGCAAAACCTGGCCGCGGAGGGCCTAGAAACAGAAAAAAAAAAAAAACAAAAACAAAACCTGCACCGAGGTCGCCCCACACACAACTACTGAACCCCGTCCTAGCCCGGGCGCCGCGGCATAGCGCGGGGCGCGCAATCGCTCGCCTGCATCCAGTGGGGGGCGGCCCCCGGGAGCCCGGTCAAGCTGGACCTTGAAGGTTGGGGCGCAGCAGTTCCAGCCAACCCGCCGCCCAGGACTGTACCCGGGGCTGCACCCCAGCATGAAAGTACAAAGCAAGGCTTCAGAAAGCAAAGGTCCTCGTGTGCCCTGTCCTGGGGGTGCTAGGCGCCGTCTCCTTTCGGTGCCCTGGGTTGGGCGCAATGGGCGGCCGGGGCAGGAAGTTGGTGAACTTTCAGAAGCCGGGTGTGCAGAGCCCCAGCGGGTCGGGCGGGCGCGGGGTCCTCGCGGGCTGAGTGGGGGCGGGGCGGAGGTGGCGTCCCCCGCGGCTCCCTCGGAGCCGTCCGCGCGCTGCGGGGCGGGGGAGGCGGCGCGCGGCCAGCGCTCCCTCCCGCACTCGCTCGCGGCTCTCCAGTCGGAGCGGCCAGGGCGCGGCGCGGCGCGGGGGCTCGCGGGAGGCGGGTCCGCAGCGGAGCGGCCGCCCGGCCCGGGCACCGCGGGAGGGCGGCGGCTGCTCACTGCGCCAACCTGCGGGCGCGGGCCGCCCGGGCGGGCCCCTCCCAGCGCGCCTACCCGCGCCCCGCCGCCGCGCCCCGGGCTGCCGGTCCCAGTCGGTGCCGCAAGCCGCGCTCCCGCGTCCTCGGCGAGGGCGCCCCCTCCTCCCCGGCTCCTTTTGTCCCGCCCCGCCCCCTCCCGGCCCCGCCCTCCCTCCGCCGCCCCTCCCGCCCGGCCGCGCGCTCCTCGGCGGCGCCGGCCCCCCGCGCACCCCGAGCGCCCTGCTCGCGCCGTCTCCGGCCGCTTCCCCGCCTCCCGCTGGGCCTCCCGTGCCCCTGGCCGCCCTGCTCCCGTCCCGAGTCCGCTGCCGCCGGCCGCCCGGTCATGTCAGAATGGAGATCCGGCAGCACGAGTGGCTCTCGGCTTCCCCGCACGAGGGCTTCGAGCAGATGAAGCTCAAAAGCCGCCCCAAGGAGCCGTCGCCGAGCCTGACCCGAGTGGGCGCGAACTTCTACAGCAGCGTCAAGCAGCAGGACTACAGCGCCAGCGTCTGGCTCCGGAGGAAAGACAAGCTGGAGCACGTAAGGGCGGCTCGCCCCCGGGGCCTCGGCCGGCACCTCGGCGGTGGCCGGAGCGCGCGGGGCGCGGACCTGGGTAGGGGCCGGCGGCGGCGGGGCCGTGCGCGTCCTTCTTCCGCCGGGGGCTTCGCCTTCCGCACTTTTTGCCTTCCTGACCTGGTGCGGGAAGGAGAGGGGACGTCCACTTTCAGTCACCGCCGATCCCCGCTCACCCAGACCTCCCCGCCGGCTTCTCTCTGTAGGGTTCAGTCGCACTGTG
This sequence comes from Hystrix cristata, assembly GCA_004026905.1. Lineage (NCBI taxonomy): Eukaryota > Metazoa > Chordata > Mammalia > Rodentia > Hystricidae > Hystrix > Hystrix cristata. Next base: position 18,499 of record PVJO010003886.1, on the reverse strand, counting down.
TTCTTGGGGTGTCTGTGAGGTGAGCTCAAAGTAGAAGTGACAGAAAGGTGGCTCCGAGGAACGCGGCGTTGCACCGTAGCGGGTTGTAGAGGGGCGTTTATTTGGGTCTTTGGAGCTATTCCGCTCGGTCCAGAAACTACAAATTAATGAAACTGTGCAGTTGTGTTACTGGCGACGCAGCTTGGGTTTGCGCACAAGCCATTAGAGTTTTCTGCAGAGTGTCCGCTGGAATGAGCAGTTGGAGATCTGTACTTGAGCCCAACTAGGGAGAGATTTGCGGGTTGCAAGGAGAAAGGGAAAGAAGGAGCGATGGCCCTGCTCCCGAGAAACTCGCCACTCTACAGGAACTGAATGGAAGGCGGGCCAGAGCGTGCTGGCTTCTCGAAAAGTGTTCTTACCTCTGGTCAAGCCCCTAAGGCTGGCCATTCTAGAAGGAAAAAGTCCTTCTAATAGGCATTTTGTGGATCCACAGTTGCAAATCTGACCCATCAGCATCTTCTGAAACCAAATGTTAAAATGAAACTAAGAATTGTCTCAGGAGTGCAGCACCTCTAGGTAAGGAGAATTTCTGTTTTTTCCCGCGGAGCTGCAGAATCCAAATTGAGTCTGTTGATGGAATGTGGAGGTTTCCTTGTATTTGAGTCATGACGCTAATAATGATAGGAAGATAAAACCAAAACTCTTGGAACTCACACATCTCCAACCGCTGCGCCAGCCTGTACACTGTCTGCTTTCGTGGGCACTGCAACACCACGGCTCCCAGAAAGAAGCATGCACAGGGGTGTTTCTCTCTTACAGTCTGAAAAGAGGGTCTTTGCTCAGATCTGAGGTTCTGATTAAGTCGCTGCAATGACTAATTCTAAAGCTCTAATTTAAAGCTTTGAGTTGAGTAACAGGCTCTGTCTTGTGTTTAGAGAGCCTTTTGCTGGTGCCAAAAGGATGCCTCAGATTCTTCAGGCTTGTAAGGAAGTAACTGAAGGAGATTTCCAGGATGGCAAGTTGTTTGTTTGAAAGACAACAGCAACATTGACTTAAAGGGTATGCTTCAGAATTAATGAAGGGACCCGTGATGTTTTGAATTTGAAGGGGGGCAAATCGTGTCTTCGTGTCAGTACGTTCTAGATGCTGTTGATTTCAGTGCCAAGGAAAAGTGGACCAGCTTCAGAATGATGACAGAACGTGTTTTCATTTGAGTTCCACCCTGAGTGTGTGTTCATGTACAGCTTTTGCTTTTAGCTGATCTAGTCCCTCTTAGTGAAAATCAATAGTGCAACCTTCTATGACTGTGGCTTCTTGAATCAGATGCTGCATGCATCTTATTTCATTGCTTTTTCACTTTTAGCTTTCCACTGAAAGTAAGCAGGTCTACCAAGTGGCCATAGCAGCCTTGCCTTTCTACCTAAGGATGGGACGCTGGGCTCCCTGGAGGATTAGAGACTGTGTGAAGGAAGATCTGGTTGTTTGAAAACGCGTGTGCATCTGTGCTTTCTTGTTTACTCAGATGTTTCAAAAGAGAGCATCACATTCTTTTAAAAAAATCAGTCACCTCATTTGTTATTTAAATCTGCATACTGGTTGTTTAGCTTTCTTAACTACAGTTCAAGAGAGATGTGTATTCTGATGTTTTCCTCTGTACGCACTTTTAATTAGAGATCAGGCTTTGCTTCAAATGAATTTTGTTGTATTCTCTTGCTCCTTTGAAATATTCACATTTTTAATGAATTAATATTTATGAAAATGCTATAGAAATTAGTCATATGAAGACATAAATTTCATTTGAATTCAAGTTCTCAGTATTTGTATGTCATGGTTCATATACCATGATGATGTTTATTTCTAATTCAGTACTTGAGATTTAAAAACCTATAATAAATGTAACCTGGTTATATGGCTGCTACACAAAGCATGAAAATGTCATGTTAACTTCACCGTAGACAATGTTCTGAACCTCTGTGGTGCCTTTGATATTGCAGGGATTTGGATGAGTGTGTCATAGAAATTCAAAGGTGATGTATGGTGGTTTAAAAACACACTTCTGATCTGTCTAATCAAGTGGATGACCACCATTTTTATTATGTTGAGAAAAATGAATTAATTATGATGGAGCTCATGTGCCTGAAAATAGCCTACTCAGTTATTTTGCTGGTGCTTTAAGAGCCAATCTAAGTATTAAGGGGATAAATAAATTATGATTTCAAATGACACACATATTTAGTCATCACAGTAACGGGATTCCCTGAGATGAAATGTGGCAGTATGTGGATTCCATCCAGACTTCAGAGTCATGGCTTAATCTGAAAGTCAATAACAAGATGTAAAGTGACAGCTAAAGAATATATTTCCACCCACTTTGCTAAAAGTGAGAATAATTTATCACTGCTTTTTTCTTTCTGGTTTAAAGGCTACTGGATGAATCCTCAAGTCAGATAAGAGGAAAGGAACATGAACTGGCTGAGGATTGGAATACGTCCAGTAGATCCTTAACTATGATTTCTATCATTGGTTGGTTGATGCTCAGGATGAACAGCTATTACGAAATGAATGTATGTAAGAAATTCTCCCATTCCTAAATTGTGATTAGAAGGTACAAGGATATTGTGTTCTATACCTTAAATTCTAGACTCTGAACTCTACTTGCACATTTTAGGAAAAAGTAAAATTGCTGGCTACACACAGAATGTTGTCTTATTAGCTACAAATAATGCTCCTGAGTCTTAGAATCTTTTGCTTCCTGTTCTGTGTCAGAATACCCACAGCTTTAGGAGGCCTTAGGCTTGGGAAGTAATGAAAGTCTTATTCTTTGTAGGATCCAATATTTACGTTAGGTATAATATAAAAAGTGAAGGATTATGTTGTAGCAAAGAAAGCAAGGGGGCAAGATGCTACCCCTGAACCCCCTGATTGCTTGGTCTTAATCTAGGTCACTTTGAGGATTAGAGGGTTCAACCATCCCAGAGAACAGCATGACATTAGGCTTGTAGCCTTTTGTACTATATGCTCTTTTTGCACTTTTTATTTGTATTATTTTTTATTTTTTTTAGAAAGGGGTCGAAATGCAGAGGCTAAGTTGCTTGGTTGCCTGGTTTTATGCTGCTTGTGGACCTAAAGGTCTCCTGGTGCTGTTTATGAAGACTAGGATGTCTTGTTTTCTTTCCTGTATATTCAGTCAGCTTTTGCTAAAGTGTGGATAAAAGTAGGCATTCTGGCCAGACAGACCTTCGTTTAGACTTTGATTCTATTTCATATTAACGTTATGCTTTAGGCAAAGTGCTCACAGTCACCAAAATGCACATTCCCAGTTCTCCTTAAAGAAACTGTGATGATTAAATGGGGTGATCCAAGTCTATACCACAGGAGCAAAGCATCCCACATGTTGGGGGTCCAACACCACAGAAGCATTTCTCATCTGTGTGGGGTGGCGGGGGGCTCTCCTCCTCTTAGTTGGCCTGCCTGAGGGAGGCTCCATCTAGATGCCTGATTTTATGGTTACCAGGGCAGCTTAAAGGAAATTGGTGGATCAAGTGATAGCTGTCAGTGTGTCCACCCAGAGGTGATCCATCCACATGGCTGGTGCTTATTGACCAAAGAAAGTTTTATGGCCAAGGCTCACTTCCAAGGGAATGGGAAAGAGGGATCCTGCCAGGACTCACAAGGAAGAGAAAGAGAGCAAACCTCGCCAGCCCTCAGTAAGACTTCCACAGCACATATGCACTTAGTGCAGTGTTAAGCTTATATAACCACTCAACAGTGAGGCCTGTAGGTGTAATTCCTTCTCAATAGTTGCCTGACTCTGCCTGACCCCTTTCACTCCACCCAGAGAGATCCCAGACTTCACATTTGAGATCAACTGCCTGTACTATAGTCCTAGACTCACAGCCCATGAGTCCCTTGACCAGGAAGGCCAGCTCACTCTCTGTCCTGGGCCTGTTAAACTGGCCCTTTGTCTGGTTTCCATCTGTCCATGCTCTGGTGACCTGACTCTTCCTGGACAGTGGCCTTTTGCTTACTCCTTGCCTAGTCATTTTGAGGCTGAATCTTCTGGTTTTCTTGTTCTCTGCTGGCCTCCATAAGTAAAGACTAGCTCTTTGCCCTGTCCCCAACCTCTGCCCTCTTTCCCAGCTTGCACTGTTGGAATTAGGTCGAACAGTATTTCATTAATGTGGAGGATAGCTGAGATAGCCTACTTAAAATGAAAAGAGAAAGCTGAAGGGAAAAAGTAAACGCCAGAATCCTTAATGTGAGCCACAGTGTCTTGGTTTAGTGTGTTATGCTCTTAAGTGTGAATTTGCACCTACTTTACTTGAGTTTATGTTGCCATTGCATAGTAAATAAATGCCAAATACACACTTGCCTCCTGGAATAAATTATTCACATGATAAGCAAAGAATAAAGAGATGCAGTTGTCTTAGCTCATGTTATATAGTGCCATTTATGTCCCACAGAGCAGATCCTGAGGGTATTATGCCCCACAGAGCAGATCAGCAAAGCATGGAAAGACAAGTTCAACCTAGGGAATGAATTTTTAAAATGCCCCATTAGAAATCAAATAAACAGTCCAGCAAACACTTAAGAACAGTAACATTGACCAGAATTATTTCCTGTGATTTTAGATAAACAAAAGAGACATACTATACAGGGCATTGTTTTAGGCTTCTCTAACTCATCAGCTGAGAAATGAAGGTTTACCTGTCTCCTGAGCATCTTCTCATGGATCTCAGTGTTGTGTTTGTTTATCGCACTTGTCACTAGGACGGCTAATATGTATTTGCCCACTAATGGACTCCTCTCACTGTGGGCTGACTCTGCAGTTTGTTTCGAAGAAGCTTTGGTTTCTTTGAACTCTGTTGGGTGAGGCTCATTGACTTATTTTAACGTAATTAGAGTTGATGACATATCACATTCAATATATTTAATTTGAGAAGCTCAAGATGGTGGGATTTAAGGTGTTATTTTCCTTCTCTGATTCCATATAATAATCACATACTGATTTCTGGCTAATTTCTCTAAAAGCTTCTACTTCTCATTACAGACTTCCATAAGCTCAGGCTTAAATCTGAATAGCAATTCCTAATGTTTCTACTTCAGCTCTCCCAATCAAGAAATCTGGTGCATCTTTTGGACTTCTAGTACATGGTAGTAGCTATAGTATATTCTCATACTGACTGGACAGATGACATAGTTAGACAGGTAGACTGTGTTAAGATCTCACACCAGAAATGTTGCTTAAACTGTGTTACTGGGATATTAAAGATACTGAATTGCCTAAGACTCACATCTGTGCAGATTATGGTGTGAGAGCTTAAGGTATGACATAAATGTTAAGGTACAGATGAAATGTCAAACTGTGATTGTTAAAGAAACAGACCTTTTAGTCAAAGAAAGTACATTCTGATTTTTCTGAGAAACATGGAAAAATGAGCCCAATTTCTAAAATCACAAATCTAGCTCTTAGAGATTTAAATGAAAAATGTGGCATTCTTTCCCAGGTACACTTATCTATGTTGGAAAGTCATATTACCTGGCATGTGAAGTGGGTCCAAGTTGAAGTACCTAACTAGGTATCATGGTACCGGGAGTCATGACTTTGGGGTCATAAATATGCTTCTTTGTTCACCAGAGTAGACAGTAAGCCATGTGAACATAGGGAAATGTGGTATTATTGTGGTCCTACCAATAAGATCCAAGGTAGCATAAGGAAGTAAGCTGAGATGGTATTCATTGACATAAAACAAACAAACAGAAACCACTAGCTGGCAAACTCATCAGTCGACAAATGTGTAGAGAGCAACTTTTTCTTGAAAGATACTGTTAGGAGACTATGAGGAGTTTAATTCAGTAAGCATTTGTCTGACATATACTGTGTTCCATACGTTGAAGAATATACTAAGATCACCAGTCCCTTCTCTTAAAATGTTTACAGTTTTATAAATACAGTGATTAAAGTGCTATGCTTAATATAGATAAAAGCAAAATAGTATAAGAATACTACTTTCAAGGGTCTTATTATTTAGGCAAAGATAGAGTACAGTTAAAAGTAATGGATACTGTGCTATATAATGTAATCGTATTATGAAAAAGTTGAATTTTTTCATCAATGCAAAGTTGATTAAAAGTTTTGAAAACCATTTAATGTAATTTATCATATTAACAGACTGGTGTACTATCTATAGATAGGTAAAGAAACAGCAGTTGATTATTTGATGAAAGCATGTACCCATGCATAATACAATTTTCAGTGAACAGAAATAAAAGCAACCTTTAATATTCTGATAGAATATTTCTTGAAAATGGATCACAATTAATGGTGAAATATTGAAAAATCATCTTTATAATGAGTGGGAGTCCACTGTCATTACTTCTATTCATTATTGTATAGGAAGTCATAGACAATGCAATAAGGCAAGATAAAAATATTAGAAAACAGAGCAGTGAAATTGTATGTCATATTGGCATATGACGTGACTGTATACATTTGAAAATCCAAAATAAACTGCATATACACTTGTCGAATTCATTTTACTGAATTTGTCCAAGAACTGAATACAAAGTCAATATGTGAAGTTAAGTTAGCAAAAACCATTTCAAAGTAAAAATAAATACATTATCATTTATTTTAGCATGAAATAACAAATACTAGGAGTATAGCTGTTAGTAGCTGGTAAGACCTCTTTTTAATTCTAACCTCAGCTGATCTGTAGGGTAGAACTAATTCCAGTTAAAAACTCAAAAAATATGTTTTATGTGTTTGTGTTAAAAATTGATTCAAATATACATGTGGAAAGCAAAGAGCAAAAAGCAGCCAAGACAATCTTGCAGCAGAACAAGGCTAAAAGACTGCTTCTAAACACCATGTCTTGTTATAAAGTCAGATTAGTTAAAGCAGTGTGATTGTAGTGCAGAATAACCAAATATATCAGTTGATAAACTGGAGAGTGCATAAGCAGATCTGTGCATATTTAGATACTTGATTTACAACAGAAATGACACTAAAAACCAAAGAGGCTGGGTCACTTATGTATTATGTATATTAAACATTCGTTGTGATTTCTCTTTCACATTATCCACACAAGTCAGTTCAATGTGAATGATAAACCTACATTATAAGTCAAACAATGAGACCTCTAGAGAATAATATACTAAAAAAAGTATTCATTAGCTTGGGCCAGGGAAATATTCTTCAGCAGTTTTAGTAAACTAGATGAATGGGTGATCATGTGCACCAAAGACATGTTCACAAATGTTTATTCAAGTGCATGTGTAAAAACACACACAATGGTACATTAGTGAACACGAGGACTTTGAAAACATTGAACTTTATTCTATAAGCAAAGGGGAGCTATTTGATTAGGTGCTTTATTCAAAAAGTCCAAGTTTCAGGAAATAGCACTGACACGCAGTGTTGAAGAATGGGAGCCTGGGATTGGAAAGACCAGTACGAAGTCTGTCTTGGTGGCTCTTGTAAGACCAGCAAAGGAAATGACAAGGAAACAGTGAGAGGAAAAAAAACGAGGCACAGATACAAGATGTATTGTGAAATAAGAGTTCCTACCACTAGAACTCAGGATTGCTGCTGGATTGGGTTTGGGAGTGCGAAAAATCTCATCTGTTAAGCAAACATTTATTGAGTGCCAAAAATGTGTCACAAATTTCAGTTGGCATGTTGAATATAAGAAAGAACAGGGAAAATTTCAAAAACTCCTTGAAAGTTGGAAGTCGGCCCTGTTCATCTTTGCATCTTGGACCCAAGCCATTGTTATTGTCTGGATCCATGTTATCAATATCATTTTGATCATAATTAACATTAACATTCTAGTATTTACTCTCTACAATAAACTGAGAGCTTTAGGCTTTGGAAGATTCAAATGTATAGGGGTGGACCTTGGACCTCAGCTTGGTTATGATCTAGTTGCCTTTCAAGACTCAAATTACATTTTGTAACCTCTAAACCCGAAATATGGCTGGGTGTCCTTCCTATGTAGTCCTGTAGCACCATGGACAGGCATCTGTTGTGGTGCTTGACATACTGTTTTTTTAATTGCCTGATTGTTTTCTGCCCTCAGTGGAAGGCTGGAGGACCAATGTCTTTTTCACGACAGTGTACCGTTAAAGCCCAGCATAGTACCTGGTAGACGCCCAACATTAGTTAACCTCACAATTGAAAGAGTGAGTGAATTGATGAATGAATATGTGCTTAGTGAGGCAGAACTCATACAAATAGCTTAAAGAATAGGTGGCTTATTATCCTACTTTCCATGTAAATATTATAGATGTGAAATACAACGGGAATTCAGTGGAAATATCAAGTGCCATGAAAATTACTGAGAATGCTTCACACAGTTATGATTAAAAGTCAGAAGAAGATAATCGATGAGGCTGTATCCAAACATTGTGCAGGTTGAGATCCCACTGATTTTTTTAAGACTTGGGAGAGGAAGATTTCACAGCCACTTTAGTAATATTTCTAACATAATTTGTGAGTGGACTTTTTTGTTTTCTTCATATCTCAATTTTAATTACTCAAGAGACATTAACTTTTTTAATCTTCTCTGAGTACTTTGCTTCAACTTGTTGCTGCTCTGCCTGAATCTGCTGGTTCATTATTTAGCTCCTACCCTGCTCAGGCTGAATATGCTCCATCAGAAACTGGAAGATGCTACAGCAGGGAACATATCAAAACTGCCAAAATCTCCTTAAAGATCTGCCAGTCTTGATCAGTAAGAATCTCCTACTTTCATTTCCTGACTCTACTATTTTCGAATTTTTTTCATTCGCTAAAATCTTCTTGGTTTAATCCATGATGTTGCGTACATTTCTTAAAATCTGTCCCGTAAGATTCTTAATAATCTTTAAGTTTTTTATTTTGGAATAACTTTAGAGTTACAGGAAGGATGTGCAAAGATAAGTTTTTCTTGTATACTTCTCACTCAATTTTAATTTTCCCTGACATGGACATTTTGACTCCAGACTTTATTCAAATTTCACCAATTTTTTTTTTTTTTTTTTTTTTTTTTTTTTTTTTTTTTTTTTTTTTTTTTTTTTTTTTTTTTTTTTTTTTTTTTTTTTTTTTTTTTTTTTTTTTTTTTTTTTTTTTTTTTTTTTTTTTTTTTTTTTTTT
>PVJO010003885.1:0-116495 GCA_004026905.1 Hystrix cristata | reverse complement strand
AAAATGATTGGTGGTGTCTTGGGGCCTTTTAGCGAGCGTTTTTCCTAGAGCAAATGGATAGCTCATAATTTGGGGTGGGAAAGTTAAAACTTTTAAAGTAATTTTTCTAAATTCTGTATTTGGGCATTCATGTTAAATAGTAATTTGACAATGGTTTATAAAACAACATTCTGAATACTGTAAATTATAATGTAAGACTATAATAATGGTACACATATGTTTTCTGTTGAGGTTGTAGATGTGCATATAATATGTCCACTTATATTTTTACAGAATAAGGTCTGTCTTGCAAAAGCAGTTAAGTTGATTACCTTGCACATACTTTGTTAACAAACTGAACATGGGGTGACAGAAATTTTTTTTCCTTGTGCCTTTTGAAGTGTATGCTCATACTGTTTGATTCTCAGAGTCATCCATACTCTTCCCTTGCTGGGTTTGTTTCTCAGACTTCGAGACTTCAGCTTTTTGAAAGGATGCCTAGTTTGAGTGTAAGTTCTCTCTGTGTCTTGCTCTGAGATGCTGTCTACCCAGGTGGTACTCCCCACAAAGAAATTAAAGCCCAATTTGAGAATGGTTCCTTTCCACAAATCTCTGCTGTATCTAAGACCCAAGCTGAGGGATTAAACTTGCCCACAATGTTATCCAGTGCCCTACTCCGTCCATGGAGAGCAAGCATCCTTATTTCCTCCAGGAGGAGGACCTGCATCCAGGAGCCCCTCATATAGGCGAGCCCCTGCCTGTAAGAGGGCTCTCCCACAGTCCCCAGTGAGTGTCTGCCACCAAGTGATTGGGACAGGCTGTCTGTGTTCTGGGCACTGATGCTCCCTCCTTGCTGGCAATGGGCCCAACTCCTAATGCAAAAGAATAAAAGTTTTTGTATTATCACACATCAAATGTTTTCACCCTGGCTGCATTTGAGAGTCTGTGTGTATGTTGTTGAAATCATTTCATCTACCACACAAGCATGGATTGGCTTTTGTTTTCCAGCTGTTTCAGTTGAGAACCAAGATGGCAGTCTTTTTCTCGGGCATTTTCTTAGAATTAAATGATTAAAGAGGGATGCTGAGAGTTAATGACAATGACTGCTTCCTTAACCAGGCCATGAAGATATCAAAGAAAAAAGTTTATTTCAGGAAGCTTATAGGAGACTCTGAGACCTGAGTTAGGATCCCTTCAGATCCAGCCTGCTTCTGCTGCTGACCTCTCTTCTGCACCCTCATCCAAGTGAACTGTGGTCTGGTAAAGGCTAAGTGAAGAAGAACAGCTGCTCCTCCTTCTCTTTGTCGATCAGCGTGTGATCAGAGGTCTCCTTTACTTTGGGAACTGGAGGGTGGGAGCGGCACACCAGTTTTCTGCCTCTCTGCAAAAGAAGTGAGCTTGGTGCACTTGAGCTTTATGTCTCCTTGGACCAAGAGTGCCATCTACATGGCACCATAATTCCCATACACCTCTTCCCTAAGGCATGGGAAAAGGCCCAGAGAGGTCTGGTCCACTCCTGTCAAGCCAGGTCAGCCCAGCAGGCCAAGGCTGGAGTTTTAAGTAGCTTAGGAGTATGGAGTTCATGAAGCAGATACCAAACTAAGTATGTGGAGTACACCTCTTAGAAGGGGTCACCTAGAAACAAACTGGGACATAGCAGGCTAAACTGAATGAATTTGGTTCCTTAGCTGTGGGTTTATAGAGAAGACCCTACGAGCAGTGGTGGCAAGCCTATAGCATGCATGCCACAGCAGGCTGTTTGTATCATTGAAAGCTCTAAAAGGTTCGCCATCACTGCCCTACAGTGTTCACCTTTCCTGAGTGATGGCTCCCCCCATCTCTGTTGAGGACTATGCTCATCTCCAGGCCTTCTTTTGCAACCAGGCTTCCTGTTTCAAGGGCCAAAAGGCAAGTGGTTGCCCATGCCTATTCACCATGGGAAAAAGTCCTGGGACCAGCAGTAGGGGACCCCAGCAATAGATGATCAGCTTGACCTGAGGTTTAGAGCGGGTATAGTAGGGCAGTGGGACACTGGGAACTGAGCTGTAGTACCAGCTCTGTGACTTGAGTGCCTGCACCTGACAGGTGGGCAGATAGGGCTGGGCCAATCTCTGGCAGAATGTGTGTGCAGGAAGGAGACGGTACCGGCCTCAGCCTGGCACCTGGGAAGGGCACAGGACCATGAGAGTAAGCGTGCCTGGCAGCAGAGACACTTCTCCACCTTGGTTTTGCACTGAAAGTAGCTGCCTCCTTTCAGCCTCAGTGACACTGCAGAGAGGGTCTTAGGGGCTCAAACTGCAAGACCTCTAGGATCCCTCCCTAGCAGTGACCCCAGCCACCCCTTCCTACCTTTTTCTTGATCTCAGCCTGGGCCCGGGCCCGGGCCCGCTGCAGTCGCTCCTCTTGCAACAGCCTTTGCAACTGGGCTTTCTCTTCCCGAAACCTGGGTGGCAAAAGATGTCATGTAGGCCCTAGGGGCCTGGGAGACACCACCACAGCCCCTTCCCACTCCTGTCCCCATGGGCCTTTAGGTCAGGCAGGCCATGCCTTCCTATGTATGAAAATACTCCTAGCTCTTCTGCTCTTGCTGCCATGTCAGGTTGTTGTCACCTGCCCACAGCCAAAACACCAGTGCTTCTGGACTGGGCTTGGGGGAAGGTGACCAGGGTTCTGCCTGGACCTTGGCTTCTGTTCCTTGAGACCTGACTATGCCCTCTGCAGAGCTGACCTAAGATTCAGATGTGACACCCCCAAGAGCCACATTTACCTGGATTCACATCCACATTCCTGATTTGTGTTCCTACAGCCTCATAGTCACCCATGATGGCCCAGGACCCAACTAGGAGAGTGGTCCTGGTTCCTTTCTGCCATCAAACATTTGTCCAGTCCTCACTCAAAGCTGGGTGCTGGGCACCGAGAGGAGAAGCCCCTATATTTGTGGGAGAAACAGACATTTGCAGAGGCTGTATTTTAGGGTCTTACACTGATGAGTGACCCAGGCCACCCACAGGCTGGAGAGGAGACCGTGATCCTCACCTCACCTAGATCCTATGGCATCCTCTCTGGACCAATCCATGCCCACCTGTCCCACTAGACAAGCAAGCTGGCACCTGTCCACCCCAACACTTTGTCCCTGAGCCAGGGTTCCTGGGAGCTCTTGAGGCCCTGCATCCAGCCTCCACACCTGCAACTGCTGCATTTTTGTGTGCCTCCCCAAACAATTGCTGCCAACCTCCACCCCAGCCTCTGCTCCTCCTATCCAGCCAGAAATAAGTAACTAAATTCTACCTGGCCCTGTCCCTCCCTACTTAAGGCTCTTCCCTGATGTCCCTGTCCCTGGGATCCAAGCTTTTCTGAATGCATTCTCACATTCTCACCTCTTTTAGACTCCATCTTCTCAGTCCCCTGAATCCATGTTACCAGTCACTGTCATCTTCACCAGCTAAGTTTGATTCCCTTTCTGGGCACACCAGACCCAGGCTTACATCTCACAGCACAGAGCACTGGGGCCTGTCTCCCTGGTTCAGTGTAGGGCAGTGACCATGGGTACCCTGTGCCTCCAAGCCAGGTGGAGGCTGGAGCAGAATGGTGGGCAGCAGGGCAAAACAGCTTACCTCATGCGCCTCTCCTTCTCCTTGGCCTTCTCTGCCTGCTCAATCTTGGCTGGGGGTACACGCTCCAGGTTCTCAAGCAGCTCATCCAGCTGGTGCTCAATGATGGTCAACATCTGCACGGTGCCCAGGTTGGCTTCCTGCTGGGTGCCCACACAGTGCTGGTACACATCCTGCACCTTGCGGCTCAGGCTCTCCAGCAGCTTGTCCTGCAGAGCAGAGCAGAGCAGACTTCCAGCTGTGCCTGCCCTCACCCTTCGACCTGCTGGTGGCAGCACCCACAGCCATGGCATACTGATCTCCAGGATGGAGCAGCCACAGTGGGCACTCAGGGAATGGGTTAAAAGTTTGGGTACTGGGTTTTCCTAGCCAGACCAGTCCTGTTCCCCTGTCCCCACTTAGGCTCGCTTCTGACTCAGCTCCTCCTCTTGCTGCTCTGATGAGCCAGCCCATCAAGACCCAGTCTCTCCTCTATCAGGGAGGCCTCCACTGACCCCACCTTCCACAAGACCAGGTCCCGTGTGGCCCCAGGGAGATGAACTGCCTCTCTTAGCTTGCTCTGACATTTAGAACATAGTTAATAGCTCTTATAACAGGGGTTGCGCATGAGGAGTGAGGAGCAGCAGGCAAAAAGTTCCAGGCCAGGCCCAGGGCAAAGCCAGTGCCCTGCGAAGCCTCACTGAGGCAGAGATGCACCTTCTTTCTCAAGACCACTTCCCTTGTCTCAGACCCAGTTGTGCACAGGCATGCAGCAGTATCGCAGTGAATCAGGAAATTAATGAATCGGGCTTGGAGTTGCTGTTGGTATGGGCCTGTGCTGAGCCCCAGGCCAGACCCCAATTCCTGCTGCCCAGAATATCACTAACCTCTGTCCCCTCAGAATTCTTTCACACTCCCAGCCTGGCTTGAGGACATGCCTCTTCCTCTGCCCCAGAGCTGCCTTGCAGGACAATGTATGTTTAAGAAGCAGACAAGATGGGTGTGGTAGCACAGGTCTATAATCCCAGCACTCTGGGAGGGTAAAGCAGAAAGATAAGAAGTTCAAACCTAACCTGGTCAATTTAGTGATTTAGTGAGACCCTGTTGCAGTATAAAAAAACTGAAAAAGGGCTGAGGATGTAGCTCAGTGTGAAAGACCCTGGGTTCAATCCCCAGTACAGAGGTAGAGATGGGGCAGGGTGGGGTAGGGGTGGAATTTGTGGCGTTAAAGGAATAAACAGGCATGTAGGGCAGCTGAGCTGGCATAGCATGAGTACCTGGTGGTGCCCGCTCCTGGGAGAACTTTTTGGCCAGGCCCACAGAGCCTAGGAGGTGGACTGGAACATTGTACCAGGGCCCCTAGCTCTGGTGAGCTGTTATAACTGCTCCATCACTCACCTGCAAGTAAACGAGTTCCTTTCCCTAACCTGGGCCAGCAGTCAGATCCACTGCATGCCTACCTGCTGGTCGCCCTTGTACTCCCCAAAGTGGAAGACTCGGGATTTGAGCTCCAGTTCAGCAGCAGTCTCTTCCTCCTTAGCAATGGACATCATCAGTGTGGTGGTCCATTGCTTCAGCTGGTTGATCTCCTGGTCCCTGGATTGGGGGATGAGGTACAGAGGATAGCTCACTCTGTACCCCAGAGCATGTGCTCTCTTTGAATCTGGCCCACCATCTGTATAGTCTTGTGTGATGTCTACAGGACCACAAGTGCCAAGTATCTACATGCCAGGGAGTCAGAGATGCTGGTAGAATTCAGGGACTGAAACGTAAAATCTTTATCAATCAACATTGAGGAAAATAAAAATAAGCATTTCACTGAGGTATGATTCACATACAATAAAATTAACATGCCATAAAGTTATTTTAAAGTGTATGAGTGGTTTTTAGTATATTCACAGTCACATAACCATCACCATCATCTAATTTAGAACATTTTTATCACCCTGGAATGAAACCCTGTGCCCAGTAGCAGTCACCACATCCCGATGTCCCCTTTCCCCTTTGGCCTTAGGCAACCACTAATCTACTTTGTCTTTATCCTGAGCATTCCATATAAACAAAATACGTGGCCCTTTGTGCCTGTCTGCGTCATGTAGCATAGTGCTTTCAAAGTGTATCCATGTAGTAGTAGGTGTCAGAACTTCGGAATGTGTGTGTTCTTATGTGTCAGAACTTCTTATGGTTGAGCAATATTCTGCTGTAGGGATAGGCCACAGTGTGTTGATCCATCTGTCCTCTGATGGACCTTTGGATTACTTCCACCTTTTGACTCTGAGGAGTGCTGCTATGAATATTCAAATTGTGGTGGACCTAATGTGGTCAACTTGAGCCAGAATGCCCAGCTAGACTGAGTTGGTGTGATACTGGGCGTACGAGATCCACCTGAGGGTTGTTGTTGATGCAACATAAGGTAGAGTGGGAGCTGTAGCTAGTTGGTGGGCTGTTTCCCAGGAGATGCTCTGCTGCAGCTGGTTCTTCCGAAAGGAACTCGGCTGTCCTCATCGAGGAAGGAGCTCAGGGCCTTGCTGTCATCGAGGATGGCTGCTGTTGCTTCGGAGGAGCTCTGGTTGTCATCTCTGCTGTAAGCATCGTATCCTGGTTCCAGGGAAGATCCTTTCAGCCATCATGTGCAGACACGGACATACATGGGACAGTGCTGTGGGCTCCCAGCCTTCAATTGGATCTTTTGGGTCTCCAGTGCCTGGATGGACATTCGGCACCTTCTACATTTGGCTTCTGGGTGAATATTGTAATCTATAAATGTCCCCTATTAAATCTGCTCTCTTAAAACCATTGGGTCTGAAAACCTAACTAAGACACATGTGTAGGCTTTTGTGGAGATAATGTTTTTAATTCTCTGAAGTATATATTCAGGAATAGAATTGTAATACTAAACTTTTAAATGAAGCGATCTTTATAATCTTTGAGGCACAGACACTGACCACCATATGTTGGGGTTTCCTGAACGAGACTCCTGCTCTTACGCTGGCCAGGGCCCAAGCTGTGCTGGCACCTCATACAAGCTACCATCAGAGTGAAGGCATAGACATCCTGCCTCTCCTGCAGCAGTGTCTGGAAGGTACTAACCTTCCCCATTCAAAAGACAGAATGGCTGAAGGAGTTTTAAAAAGACAGTTTACAAGAGATCTTAGATTTAAGGATATAACATAGGCTGAGAGTGAAGGGTTAGAAAAAGATAATCCATGCAGTTGGTAACCAAAGGGAGCAGGAATTGCTATCTTCATTTGAAACAAAATAAACCTTAAAACTCAGTTAAAAAACTGAGTTAAAAACTCAGAGGAAAAAGAAGATCCAAATAAAGTCAGGAATTAAAGAGGAGACATTTCAACTGATGCCACAGAAATAGGATCCTAAGGAACCTACTAGACAGCCCAGAAGAAATGGACAAATTCCTAGAAACAGACAACCTACAAAGATTGAATCAGAAAGACCCAGAAAGTCTGAAAAAATAACAAGGAGATTCCATCGGTTAAAAACAACAACATCCAGGACCAGCTAGCTTCACAGATTGGGTGACTTCTATCAAACATTTAAGAACTAACACCAATCTTTCTTAAACTCCTCCAGAAAATAAAAAAGGAAAGAACATTCTAAGCTTGTTCTATGAAGTCAGCATTACTTTATTACCAAAGTTGGACAAAGTAACACAAGAAATAAAACTAGGACTAACGTCCTTGGTGAGCATAAATGTGAAAATTCTCAAAATACTAGCAAATTGAATTCAACAGCACATTAGAAGGATTATATATGATGACCAAGTAGAATTTATCCCTGGGATGCAAGGGTGGCTCAACACATACTAATCAAAGTGACCCATCACGTGAAGGAGCTGGGCATTGGGGCCCACAGTTGTAATCTCAGCATTCAGGAGGCTGAACCAAAAGAATTGATTGAACCAGTTCAAGACCAGCCTTGGTAACACAGCGAGACCCTGACTAAAAATAAAAAAAGAACGAAGGATAAAAAAAGTACATGATCATCACAGTACATGATGAAATTGCATTCCACAAAATTAAGCATGTACAGCTTTTTGTATGTTAATCATGCCTCAATAAAGTGATTTGAAAAAAAAGTGTGATTCCAACTCGAAGTAACAGTTTTGCAAACAAGCATGACATTTGTGACACATTAGAAATTTGAAAATGAATATATGACACTAAGAATTACTCTTTGTAACTCTAATGGTGGTATTGTGCTTGTGTAAAAGAATCTTTATCCCTTTAGAAATACCTACTAAAATACAGAGAATGTGATTGTGTCTAGAATTTGCTTCAAAACAATATAGAAGATAGAGAAGCAGGGATCTAGGTGAAATAACACTGGCTAGGAGTTGATAATTGTGGAAGCTGGATGGGGCATAGAATCTGCTGTACCATTCTCTCCAGGACATTTTCTCAGCTATTGGGCAGAATTGGAGAAGTTATAAGAGATGTCCTTAAAGATAATGGGAAGGAAGATCTCTTTATAAATACCCGGGAACATCTAACCAGAAAATTTACTATACTTTTCTTTTTAAAGTAATACCATCAGACATGAATAAAGGTAATATAAAAGACCAAGATAAAGAGTTCCCATATTTTTACCCAAACAGCTTCCATATTTTTACCTAAACAGCAGCAGCAACAAAAATAGAGATAACATTAAATAAAAAACCTCACTCCCCAGCAAACTCAAGATCAGTGCTGCACTAGACACTGACGGGATTCTGGAGGATGGGGTGAGGTACACATCCTGTCTGCCTCCTTCATAGGTGTCTGGTTTCTGATTTTCCTTGCCCCCTTCAGCGGTTGCTCTAAAGCTTTGTGGAGTATGTCTCAGAGCAGCCCCCTCTCCCTGCACTTTGGCTTGCGTTCAGTGAGGCTCAGGGACCTATCGATCCACGGTCCCACTGGCTTCATTTCTGGTTTGCTCTGCCCTCAACTCGTGGGATTCCTTCCACACATCACCTGTATATGTTCTACCCTGGGTCATTCTATCTCCTTGTCCTTTTCCTATGAGTTTTGGGAACTGCGTCAGCTTATTTTTGTCCTCTTTTATTATTATTTTTTTCCTTGAGGTACTAGGGATTGAACCCAAAGCCACACATACACTGGGCTACATCTCCACTCCATTTTCCTATTTGTATTTTGAGAAGGGTCCCACTAAATTGCCTGGTTGGCCTTAAGCTTGGGATCCTCCTGCCTTAGCCTCCCAAATACAGTGGTGCTTTGGTTCACGAATTTAATTCTTTCACCATTTTGGTCACAGATTTTTTTTTTTCCTCCTTTTAAAGCATGTGTTCACTGTTTTACAAGGAGAGCTGAGCGGCACTACAGGAGTGACAGAAAGTTCCTTCATTTTCATCTATTATTTGCCCAAACCTCTAACCAAGAAACAATTCAGCTAATGGAACCAATTAAATTATATAAAACATTCTTCATCTGTAAAACATTTCTTTCCCCCTCAAATTAAAAATTTAAAATAAAATGTCTTCATTTTTGATAAGCAGCTCCACCACCAGTCTCTGGTATCTTATATAGCTCAATGCAGCCATCGCATCTTGTTCTGGGGATCTCATAAGGGTTGGGCCAAAGATGATTCCAAGGTTCTCTGCATTCATAAGATTCTCCTTTTCATGGAGGGTCACTCTCTTGAATGCCATGAGGTACCGGAGGGTTTTGCAGTGAGCAGGCGGCAGTAGTTTCAGTGCTTTGTGAAGGGTTTCCAATTGCTCATCAGGATCCATAATTTTGAGAGACTCAATGAACTCAGGGTAGGTGTCATATGTAATGAGTGGAATTGGCAAGTCCCTGAAGTACAGTTTAAGTGCACCAGCGATAATGTTGATATCGTCATACATATTCACAGAAATATCTGCTTTCTCACCATCTCTGTCAAAGGCCATCTTGACATCCTGTATTAGGTCACTAAATCCTGATACTTGGTACAGTCCTTCAGAAGGGAGACCTCTAGACTCGATCTCCCTGATGCACATGTCCACCACCATAGGTTGCTTAGTGATGTGCGCTTTCACAAGCATTGTGAGATCGCAGCTGTACATCTTCACATGCCTCAAGTCTGGCTTGCAGTCATTTGGGACCATTTTGGAACAATGCTTATGAACATTCGAACCACAATCTGCACATTTCACTCCCTGAGCGATGAGACCCCACATGAAATCGGCACAGTATTCACACCAGTGGGGCCCTCAGAATGTATGGACCTTGAAATTGTGAACCTTTTCTTTTTCTTTTTTCTTTTTTTTTTTTTTTTTTTTTGGGGGTGGGGTTTGAACTCAGGGCCTTATGTTTGCAAGGCAAGCACTCTAACAGCTGAGCTAAATCCCCAGCCTCCGTGAACCTTTTCATATTTTGGAATTTGCTCATTTTCTTTCAGAGTTGCTCTTCTAACGAGTGATGTCAACCTTTTCTCTGACACCCCATCCTGGCCTGTAGCATCTTTCTCATCATGTGTCTCTTTCAGGACTCCCATATGTTTTTTTGTATGCTGGCTCTCTGCTTAAGGTTGTGTATCCTATGCGCTCATAAATTGGGTTTATTGTCATCTTAGCAATGTATTCTGCTGCCTTGGTTTCAATATAGAGAGTAATCAAGCCATCAGTCCTCAGATCGTGGATGGACTCAAAGGGTTTCTCCCCAACAAAGTGCTTTCCATCATAGTAGAGCCTGGTTTCTGGTCTGACTTCCAAATCTTAAAGCCAAAGTATAGGTTCCTGGCTGCCGCTGACTCTCCAGATGAGGTAACTCCCCTCAGCCACACTCAAGAGCTGGTCAGCTGTTTCTCGGGAGATCATCCCGTGAAACTCTCTTCCATAATACTTTGGTCTGTTTTTTACCTCACAAGTAAGTACAAGTAATCCTCCGGGGATGAGGGGCTTCCTGTTGTAGCTGATACAAGAAGGATTTCCAAACAGGAGGTCTATATTCATCTGTATCGAACAGCATCAGGGCCATGGTCTCTGCGCTCACCGCCGCCAGGACGCCGGGGGTGGGGGTGGGGTTGTCGCTGCGAGGCGGGAGGCCAGGCCGTGGTGGCGGCGCCTAGTGGCAGGTGGAGAGGCGGTGGGGAGAGGAGCAGCCTCGCGGAGACCCCGGCAGGGTGCGCTCACTCCGCATCCCGTGGCCTCGAAGACGCCGTCTTGCAATAGCCTACCTCACAAGCTTTATTAAGCATTTAATAATATAAATTCTACAAAGTTTCTTTCTAAAATACAAGGAGAAGAAACATTTCATAATGCATTTCTGTACAACAGTATTATTCAGGTACCAAAACTAGACAAAGACTACACACAAAAAATTCTACGCACCAGTACCCTTGATGAATATAGATGTAAAACGCCTCAAAAAATTAAACAGGCACACCACATACAAAACAAAAGCACCTCGATCAAGTGGGATTTATCCCGGGAATACAACGCTTGTTCAAAAATCAGTTAGTGTAACTCACTGTACTAAATGCCTATGGAAGAAAAAGAATTCACATAAATATATAAATAACAACACAAAAAATATGACACCCATTCAAACTAAAAGATTTGGCAAAGAAGAAGTGGAAGTAACTTCCTTAAGCTGATAAAGGACATCCAGAATATCCTACAGCTAACATCAGACTTGAAGAAAGACTGAAGGTCCCTCAGATCCAGGAAGTCACCGAGCTGACCACCACAGCACACTTAAGCCCCTGTGAACATGCGTATATCATGACACCTGCTGGTGCCCAGTTCCCATCGTGAGCACTACAAGAAATAATGACAGCACTTGTACTATATGAGAAACAATAAGCCAAATCATGATAGTGAACTAACTCATACTGGCCACATGCCTCTTTCCCAGGAGACTGGATTATGAACAAAGGTGTTTCTCAATCTCTGCTTTAGAGTGAAGGGTTTGTAGACACCAAAACATTCTGATTGGAAAAATTGACACTTTCTTAAACCACTCCCCCCCCAAGACAGGTATGTACCTCTCCATACCTGAGGAATCTTCTTCCTATGTGAATATTTCCATAAACAAAGTACAGTCTCTCAGAGCACAACAAACCCTAGTCCAACACTAGCTGTTGCCCATAAATGTCTCACCAACCAATGACACTAAGAAGATGCACTCTGGGAACTCTTTTTCTTTCAGAAAATTATTTATTAAAACCAGCAAGCCCTCAAGAAGACAAAAGAGCCATTCGCCTCAGCATGGCAGGAACTGGAGCTACAACTGTATTCACCACTCCTTGGAGAGGGTTTGTTTATCATGAGGCCACCCTCCAAAATCTCTCAACCTCTATGGAGACCTTAGCCAGCAAGACAAGTGACACCTTGGTAGGCCCCTTACCCCATTAGACTCTTTAGTCAATGCAATTCTTGAAAAACAGTTGGCCCTTGACTATCTGCTGGCAGAACAGGACAGGTTATGTGTAGTCACTAATTCCTCATACTATACATGGATTAATGACTGAGGGCTAATTAAAAAGGACATTGAAGAAATTTATGCCCAGGCAAATCAGCTAAATTAATTCAATCTATAGGACACTAACACAAGGAGTATGGGATATTATATAACAGTCTATCCCCAATCTCACTTGGTTCCTCCCTCTATTGGGACCTTTAGTGGCCATGATGCTTCTACTCTTTGGACCATCATCCTCAACTGACTAGCCTCTTTCATAAGCAAAAGGCTTGAGGCCACTAAACTTCAGCTGGTCATTACTCAAGGATAGAAATAAAAGAGTTAGAGCCTGGCTACAATCAAACATACCTAAAACTAGGGCAAAGTTTTGCTCCTCCAACCAGAGATATGTATTTCTAGCACAAAGTAGTTCCAGATCTTAACAACTGTCCCCTCAACGGCCATCAATAATGAGGAACAAAGCTGAGCATGGTGGCGCCGGCCCATAAGCACTCTAGGAGGCTAAGACAGGAGGATTACAAGTTCAAGCCCAGTGTAGGCAGATTACTGACCGCCTCCTGTCCTATCACCTCTGTTTGCTCACAAATGAAACTTGCCTGTCAAAGTTAAAGCCAGGTGCCAATAACCACATGTTCTCAGCTGTTGACAATCAAGTTGTCACATATTTCCAAATCCCAAAGGGAGCTGCAGACCTATTCAATATGGTTCAAACACTGTGTTGACATTCTAGATGACCCTCAACTCATTGTAATATTGTAATGATATGTACCCATAACCATGATAGATCCAATCATGACCAAATTAGGGGTGGTCCCCTGATCCCTGAAAACCTCCTCCCTTTTCCATGGAAAGCTATGATGATGACAGCATGCACATCATACCCTCTGATCTCATATGGCATGGAGAGAAGGATGTCTTTGGAGCATGGGCTACCCTTCTCTATTCATTGACTATTGAATAAAATTCCCTTCTGCTGCCAGAACTATTGCCAGAACTGTTGGGTTATTTGCAAACAGTATTATGTTTACTTAAAAAAAAAACCTACGAATTTGGTAATAAGGAGATACCAGTGAATCAGTTCCAAGATTCTGGGTAATAGTCCTATAACTACGCCTACTTCTACAGAGCACTCTTAACCAAATTCTACAGAGCACATTTAACCAAATGGTCCTGTCTCACAAAGAGGAATGAACCTAGATGGAAGGGGAAATGAGTTCCTGGGGTGCACCTTATCCTACTCCATGTTGAATCCACTGACTTACCAGAAGCCATTGCTTCTCTACCATAAAGGGTATTTGGAGGCAGCCAGTGTCAGGACAGGAAAACAGAAGGGACAGCACTGCAGGGCAAGAGGATTTGGCAGCTGCTGGGGCATCACCCAAGAGACTGGCTGTCAAGGTCAGCTACCCAGAGGTAGAGCCTCTTCTCTCAGCTGACTCACCAAGTCTGTTGCCACGTAAAAATGTGGTCTGTTCACCACACAAGCCAATTAGTTGAGAGGCAAAGAAGTGATAGAGAAAGAATGTTAGTATGTTGAGCTAGCTGATCACAAGATGGAGGACCAGCCAAAAGAACTATCTTGATAAAAGTAATATATATAGGCTGGTGATGAATGACGGCAGACCAGTGCACATCTCACAGGTGATGCTTCTGGCCGGATTATACACAACCCTTAATCACCTAGTCACACTGTTTTTCAGTCCTGCCAAGAAAAATTGATTATTTTGTAATAGATTATCATTTCCCCAGGCTAATCCTGTTACTGATTAGTTTGCCTACGTGCAGTTCCTGACATCTCACAATAGATATGCTAGAGGGAATAGATATGCTAATGGGAATAGATATGCTAGAGCAATGGAGAGTAGACAGAAAAAGGTCAGATGAAGTTATATATGGAGGTGGTCATGTCAATGGAGAAAGAGAGATCTTGGTCTTAGAGCTCAGCTTCAGGATGTCATTTCTGTAATTAGGTTACAGCAGATGGCCACTTCTACCTTCTCAGCACTTTGAAAAAGCAAGCTACCATGTCAGAAAACCTGCCTAGTAATGTCTGAGGCTGACCTCCAACCGATAGCCAATGAGAAACAATCCTGTTAACAGCCCCATGAGTGTGTTTAGAAGCAGATCTTTCCCCTGTGGAGGGTTCAGATGAGAGCAGTCCAGCTAACATGTGGATGGCAATCTGTGACGGGTCGCCCTGTAGAGGACAAAACTGAGTTGTGTCTGATTCCTGATCCAACAGTAGATAGCCCATACAGCTGGTTCTAGAACTTCAAGTTAATGATCTAGTAGGTATTCTTTGGTATTTGGCTTCTTTATCTCAGCATCATGTCCATGTTCTTACCTGTGTTAATTGTTTACTGCCATTTAGTATCCAAGGACATAATCCCATCCCCTCTATGTCCACATCCTAATTCTTGGGACCTGATTACAGATGGCCTTGAGGTTTCTAATCAGCAACCTCAAAATGTAATCACAGGGGTCCTTATAAATAGAGTGGGGAGGCTGGTAAGAGAGACAAGAGTGATATAACATGAGAAACATTCGTCTGATAGGTGCTGGCTAGAAGATGACAGGGGCCAGGGAATCTGGAGGCTTCTAGAACTGGAAAACCTAAGAAATGCATTCCAGGCTGGAAGTGTTGTTTGGCGATAAAGAGTGTATGTTTAGCACACATGAAGCCCTGGGTTCAATCCCCAGCACCTACCCCCTCCCCCACAAAAAGCATATCAAGTGCAGGAGTAAAACAAAACAAAACAAATGCATTTAGCCCTAAAAAGGAAAAAGAATAAAAGAAATGGGTTCACCCGTAGAGCCTCCAAGACAGAACACAGTCCTGCCAATACCTTGATTTTAGCCCAGTGAGATCTGTTTCTGAATTCTGCCCTGCAGAACTGTAAGAGAATAAATCCATGTTGTTTTAAGATACTCAGTTTGTAGCAGTTACAGCAACAACCAAAACCTAATCTAAGTGCTGTGGATAGAATATTTTTTGTTTTTCCACTCACCTGCTGCTGGATATGTGGATTGTTTCTAGTTCTTAGCTAGCTTGAATAATGTTGTAGTGGGCATTCCTGTGATTGTGTATGTGTGTGTGTGTGTGTGTGTGTGTGTGTGTGTGTGTGTGTATACACTATTTCTAACACAGTCATTCTTTTTTCCAATGCTTGAGGATTTTTGTATCTATGTGGATGAGGGAGACTGTTACATATGTTTCCTTTCTTGCAATAATTTTGCTTAGTTTTGGTATTGGGGTCATGCTGGCCTCATAAAATGAGTCAGGAAGTGTTCCCTCTTCTGCTATCTTCTGAAAAAATTGCTAAGAATTGGTATAATATCTTCCTTACGTTTCATAGAATTCACCAGTGAACCCACCTCGGCCTGGGGATTTCCTCTTTGGAATGTTATTAATTATTGCTCCAAGTTCTTTAATAGATATAGGCCTATTCGAGTTGTCTATTTGTTTTATATTTTTCAAACACTGTATTTTGATGGTTTTCTGAGAAGAGGTGACTGAGTTCATGGGAGTTAAATGCACATGGGTTGTGACTCCTCTGGACACTAAATATTGGTGTTCTCAGAGATGGCACAGCTGACTGAAACCGGTTTCTGGATGTCACCTCCAGCATTCCGCTGTGAGGCGTTTGTGCATGTGTGTGTGTTGGGGGAGGGGCCTATCTTCTTAACAGGTTCTCTGGGAATCTAGGAGGCTGCCTGTCTCTCCCCAGCTCATCTTTCTCTGTGTCTCTGACACCTCCCAGCTTTTCAGGAAACACAACCTTACCTGAAAGCTGGTAGTTTCACATCGTGCTGGAAACTCCCAATCATGCTGGACCAGTAGGTCACAGGTTCTCAGAAGCATGGCTCTTCCATAGTACATGGGAGCCTCCGGTGGCTCCCACCTTGGGGCTTTTGCCCTTGCTATTCTCTCTGCCTGCAGTCCTCTTCTCCAGATCCCGGAGTGGCTGGCTATTTTCCCATCCCTCAGGATGTTCCTGAATCACATGGTTCTTTCTTTTGGAAGCCTTTCTGACCCCTCCCATCTGCTGTCACCCTGCTGACACATATCAGTATCTCCAGTCATCCCACAGGCTTGCTGGATGTATCTGCTTCCATCCCATGTAAGCTCCATGGGGCAGGGCCTGTCCTGCGATAGGGTAGAGGGTGGTGCCTTGTCTTATCTATATAGGCATTAGACCAGGATCTGACCCAGAAAAGATGCTCACTATTTGGGGAGGTAAAGGCTACTTGCTTGGCACAGTCACCTTTGTTGGAAAGACCCTGGGCAGGCAGAGCCTGGCCACAGGCCTCACCTACTGTCCAGCTTGCCCCTGCCCTGCCCACTCCACCTGGGCCCAAGGAGTGGCTGCCTGTGGAAAGGGACTGGGATGGCTGGCGGCCAGCAGGAGGGATTCCTAAGAGCCTCCTCGGGGCTCCAGGTGAGAGCTGGATACCACCTACATTCACCTGCTGCCCTCTGCCTTGACCTGGGGGGTGGGGTTTCCCCCAGGGTCTTTCCAGAATCTTAGCCCCCAGCCAAGCTGCACAAACCTCCTTCCTCCAAGATGCTCTTTCTGCCACCTACAGCAGAGTTCCAGGTTTCTCCCTTATAGACCTCCATCCAGCCTGGCACCACCTGTGGGACAGCACTGACTCATTGTGCCACGTGCCCCAGCTCATAGGTGTGCCTCCTCCTGCCCCTGTTATGCTGCCAGGCCCATAAACAGTAGGACACCCTTCCCAACAGGCCTCAGGGAACAGGACGGGAGGCCTGGCCAGCCCCGGTGTTGTGTGGACAGCTGACACTTCTCAGGGACCTGTGACTGCCCCGTCCAGCCTCCAGCCCTGTCCAAGCTGACTATTGTGTGCTGTCAGGGCACAGCACATAGGCACTACCAAGGGTCTGGGGGGCGGGGTGCTGTGGCCTCCAATGCACGAGGCAGGGCCTATGAGGCACCCAAGGAGCCTGGCATCAGCAGCAGGAGACGCCTGGGTTGGTAGGTCATTGTGATGCTTCCCTCTGGCCACAGGCTGCTCCAGAATGGGGACTGGTCAACCTGTGTGACTCCAGCCTAGGTGGGCTCCAGGGCCCTGATTTTGCCCCAGCCCTGCCAAGGGTACATGCCTTCTCCTGGGGCCAGTCCTGCGAGTGGTGTTCTAGAAGGTCCCCCGGGACAGGAGCCAGGGAGGGGGCCCATCCTGCTGCCTGGGACTTACATGCGGATCTGTGCGTTTTTCAGAGTGAGTTTCAGCTCGTCCAAGGTTTCCTCCATCTCCTGCGTGTTCTGGATCAGTGACAGATTTTGCTCTTCCAGCTCTGTGAAGACATTCAGGAGTTCCCCGGGCTCCGTGAAGTACAGTGGCAGCTCCTGTGAGAAGGCCATGTGGGTGAGGGGTCTGGGGTGGGGAGGTGTCAGGTGAGGGGAGGAGGGGCGGGCAGAGCCTGGCCACTGACCTCTCCTTCACTGTCAGTGTCCTCCTGAGACTGGAGGGATGGGAGGGTAGAACTCGACCTGCGAAGAGATGGGATCAGGGCTCCCTGGATCAGCCCAGGTGGCCAGAAGTGAGCAGCGAGCACAGATACCTGCAGACATGGATGGAGCATCTGCCTTACGCTCCCCACCAGTGCGCAGACAGCACCAACCCTGCCTGGCTCCACAGATGTCACACAGCAGCCAGGGGACACTTTCAAACTTCAATAAACAGCTCTTGCTTCAGGTAGAATAAAACTCTCTTACCTCCTCTCCCCAACCCAGACATCACTATGTCTCTTCCCTGTGAGCTTCTTCCCCTCTCTCTAGGTGTTGGCCCTACCTCTGGGCCTTTGCACCTGCATGAGTTGTCTCTCTCCCTGACCACTTGTTTTCTGATAGCCACCTCTGAGGCCTTTCCTGCCCTTGATAGCTCCATTCACAGTCATCACAGAACACACAAGGACACCTCCAGTTGACCCTGAGCAGCACCTCACAGGGGCAGGGCCTGTCCTGGGCTAGGGTGGAGGGGCACAGCAAAAGTTGTGTGAGATTTGAGACTGAATGTGAGGCCCTGGACAGCCCCCTGGAAGGGTCCCCACCTTCATATATTTGCAAATCCTCTCTCATTGCCCCCAGCCCGGGGCGTGGCCCAGAATGTACAGGTCACACTGGCTGAGGGCTGGGCTCCCTACCAGGCCCTGAGCCACTTGAAGTGGAGGGGCATCTGTGCAGAGCTTGGTAGGAGCCCCAAGAGGGGACCAAGGAGGGCTTCCTGGAGGAGAAACCACGGCAACAGCTAGAGCCTGGGCATCCCGTTGTACAAACACTGATGCCCATTTTATAAGACAGGAATTTTCCATGTAGCTCAGACAGCCAGCCACCTGCTGAAGGCTACCATTGGGGCACTGCTGGCCCATAAGATGTCTTTCTGAGAATTCGCCCTCCAGAGGGATGTAACCTGGGCCAGGGCCCTGGCCTGGTGACTGGGAGTGTGCTGGACCAGTTATGAGCCTTGTGCAGCTCACAGTCTGCCCAAATGTGCTCACTGGCCCTGGTCACCAGCTAATAGATGGAGGAGCCAGGGCAATGTGATCCAGACCTGTCTTCTCAATGACTCCCCAGCATAGAGCTCCAGGGCTGAGGGACAACCTAGGTGAAGGAAGCAGCATGGCATATCTAACCTCTTAGAACCTCTGCTCCGAAACACTGAAATAAGTGTTCCCCAGTCGAGTCATGGGGGCTACAGTTCACATGCGGCATGTGCCTGGCCCAGCCTCAGCGTCACTAATGGTGATCACTAACATGCCTAGCATGTGGCATTCAGGAGCAAGAGGAGATAAAACCACAGGAGGGGGTCCAGGCAGTCACAGGCCGGGGAGCACAGGGAACAGGACAGCAGAGATGAGCAGATATTCAGGCCTTGAGGAGGAGAGCAGGAGGGGGAGGGAGGGGAGGAGCCGGAGGCCTGTGAGCCTCACAGCCACTTCTCCACATCCCCCCACCACTGCCCTCATCCACAGGCACACACTGTAACACTTCCTAAGAAAACACAGCCAAGATTTTAGTGACTTTTGGGTTGGCAAAGATTTCTTAAGCAGGGTACAAAATGCACCAGTCTGAAGTGAACAGATTAGTAAATTTACATTATTAAAATTCAGAATTCCTGTCCCCTAAAAGACAATATAAGAAGAGTAGTAAGATAAGCCATGAGACTGAGATATTTGTCCTTCATTTAGCTCAAAGGGTTACCACCTAGAATATGCAAAGAACCGAGAACCATTAGAAAAAGACCAGTAATCCAATAAAAATGTACAGAAATTAAACACTTCACAAACAAGAGATATCTGAAAGGCCAATAAATAAGAAATCTGTTCATATTCATTATCAGGTAAATGTCATTAAAACCATATGAGAGAGCTGGGGGTATGGCTCAGTGGTAAAGCATTTGTCTGGCACGTTAGAGGCTCCAGGTTCCATCCCCAGCAACAAGAGACAAAGGAACCACCCAGGATGCCACTTCACTCCTGTAGTACCACGTCTTTTAGGTTTTGTATTTCTGATGCTCTGACATCTGGGTCCTTGCTGACCACAGGCAGACCCCTTTCTCCAGGTTAGCCAATTCCTAGACATGGTGAATATGCTTTTCACATCCTGGAATGTGCTTTTCTGCCACAAACCCATCACAAACCTGCCTCCTATAAGGGGCTCTTACACTGGGGTCATTCTTTCCCTGCCCTCTTCTGGTGCTCTCCCCAGGGACCGCACCAGACCACCAAGGACAGCATTATGCCTAGCCTTATTCAAACTGGCCTGTCCTCAGCCTGCTGCCCCACCACAATAGATGTCCTTGCTCATACTCCTCCTTCTACCTTCTGACCCTCAACACTTCTCCTGTAACTCTACATGTGGTGCTGGCCCTCCTGTTGGGATTCTGAGGACCTTTTAGTAGCAGTCTCTTCTGGTTGGTTGGTCTTACTGGTCCTGGGGGGCATCAGGATGTGCTCCCTCCCCCCAGGCCCCAGTCCTTTCCAGGCCCCTCTAAGGCCACTCACCCTTTGGAGTCCAACCCACCGGGACTGGGTATGCTGGGCTGACTGGCAGGCTGGAGGATGCTGCTGCTGGATGGGACCGAACCCAGCCTCACTGCCTGCAGGAGCTTCCAGGGCTTCTTCGAGCTCTGAACCTCTGGAGGAAGCAGGGGAATGGTTTCCATGTACCCTGGTCTAGGATATAGCGCCCCTTCCAGCCTGTACCACAGCCACGTACCTCTGGCCCACGGGGAGACCATCTTGCCCTTGCTCCCTGGCCCTAAAGGAAACAAAGGAGGGATCCCAGATGGCATTAACTGGAATCTAGCTTCAGGTACTGGAGCTCAGGCTCATTTGATCGCCCCCACCTTGGAGGGAGGAAGGTGCTTGAGAGGCAGGTCCCTGGATTTGTTTGAGAACTGGTCATCTCCCCATGCAGATGCTCGGGATGGGCCACAGGGGAGGTTAGAGGGTGAGCACTGCCCCACGTAGAGCCCAGGTGGGGCCATGAAAGGAAGGGCTTGCCTGTGGTCCCTGCCAGCTGGGCACAAGGTCTTGGTACACTACCAGCAGAGCCCACCACAGGGATCCCCATTCTCTTTTCCACTACCTTTTTCCACTGGTATGAATGTCACACTTCCTTCTTTGGGGGTCTCAGCAGCCTCCTTGGCCTTTTTGAGAGCCAAGCGCTTCTTCTCCTGTTCATCCAGCCACTCTTTGGGAGACAGCTTGTACAGGAAATCCTTATAGACCCTGTAATGCTGTAGAGTGTCTTCCTGTTTGGAGATTTCACTAGGCCCAGGGAGGGAAGGTTGAGGTCAGGCTCCATCCACTGTGAGGCCCCAGCTGGACCTGGCCCTCCATCACGGCCAACCCTGGGTGGGCAACTTGTTCGGTGGAGCAGGTGCAGGAGCCCTGAATGCTGGGGAAAAGACTAGAGGCGACCAGAGTTCCCAGAGTTGTGGCCCTTAGAGACTTGTAAGTTCCTCTCCACCCAGGGGACTTCACCTGCCATTCTCAGACTGAAGCCCAACAGAACTTCTGGGAATATGGCAGAGTGGAGAGAAGTAGAGCAAGAGCCTCTCTGAGATTTGTTGTCCAGACACTGGAATATAGCAATTTAGGAATAGAAGAAGGAGGGAAGTGTGTTCTCAGGACTCAGCAGGGATCTGAAGCAAGAGTTGAAGCCCACAGGGAAAGCAAAAGGAGAGACCAGTCCAGAAGAAGAAGGTGACAGACAGACGGTGCTTTCTCCCAGGCCTCCAGCTCGCAGCCCCAGCTCAAAGCCCTGCCTTACAGCCCTGGTTTGTGGCCTGGGTCACAGCCCTGGGTCAAGGCCTGGGCTCACGGCCCAGCCCAGGTTACAGCCCAGCTCACAGCCCTGCTCACAGACTGGCTCACAGCTCCAACTCGTGGCCCCAGCTCTCAGCACGAGTGACACAGTTTGAGCCTGCAGACGCTTGGTGACTACTGGAGACCCCAGAGCCCTCCATGGAAAGACACACAAATGGAGCAGAGTGGTGGACACTGAAGACAGCAGTGGCTGGTGAGTTATCTGAGTCATCTGATCTCAGATGGCCCCCAGGAGAGGGTGGTGATCAACCAATCGCCATTTTGGAAAAGGGCCGAGCTCAGACTCAGAAAAGCTGCTGTCAGCTTTTGGTGCTGGGGCAAGGCAGGGCAAAGCGGAACAGAGTTCAAACTCAAGTTGGCAGGAGGGAAAGCAGCGAAGTTCAAACTGGCAGGGAACAGAATCCAAGCTGGTGGGAGACACACAGTGTGTCTCCAGTTGAACAATTTGGGTTTCAACCCCACAGCCAGTGATCAGGGTGAACTTCAAAGGAATTGGTGAAGCCTTGCTATTGAACCCAGCTGGGAACACTCACTACCCTGCCATTAATTAATAAGGACCTGGGCCTGTCTACTCTGTCTACCAGTGACAGCAGAGGCACACCTGAAAGCGGACTTTTTTTTTTTTTTAATACTTTTTTCCCTCTCTGCTCTTCTTTTTCTTGTTTCTTTTTTCTTCTTGTTTTTATAGGAAAGTGATTCTCTAGTTTTTTGCTGTTATTTTTTTGTTCTGTCCTTGGTTTTACTTCTTCCTTCTCTCCTTCCCTTCTGTTTTCTTCACTAGTTCTCCAAAGTTTGCATAATTTGCCCTGGCTTCCAACCTTGCTTCTCATCTCTTTCTCTTCTTCTATTTCTCTGTCTTTTCCTCCTAATCTCTTTTGAATTTTCTCCCCTGAGAGTAAAATCACCATATTGAGGGCATATTTACTGCATAGAAGTTTCTGGCTTATTTTGGATATGTTATATAACCACAAATCTAGTTCATAAGGTTTAAGGTGGCAGATCAATAGTTACTACAGTTTTTATTTTCTAGACTGTGTCTGATGCTATTGTTGTTGCTGATTGTACTACTTTAGCCAAGGTGACGGAATTGTTCTACTCAGTTCTTCCTTGCACACTAAGCCTGAGATTGGCAGAGGGCCACAAATAACCCTACAGGCCACAGTCAAAGAACTAGGGGCTGGACAAACACACAGAAACTTCTCAGCCCCAGTAAATTGAAGAGGCAAGATCTTGCAATAGACTCATAACACAAAAACCAGCTACACCTGTAAGACATATCTGAGGAAATAGTAATTTCCAAAAGGTTCTCAGAACTAACAAAGAAAGCTACCTGCCACAGGCAATTCATAAGCATCAACCCAGGAACTAAACTAAAGAAGAAAAAATAGAAAATGAGAAGACACACAAATAAGATGCAACCCCAGACCTTCAGCTCACCAAAAGCAAATCCAGGGGCTAATGAAGTGGAACAATCTGAAAGTTTCCCACTCAGACTCTTGGAAGCAGTAACAGTGGAAGTAACAAAGCAGATGAATGAGGCTCTAGAAAACATCAAAACAGAAATCATTTCCAGAATGAAAGACATGATTAGTGACTCTAGAGCAGATACAGATTTAAAAAAATTGGAAGAGCTTAGAAAAATGATGGAAACCATAAATGTCCAACACAGGAAAGAAATGTAATCCACAGTTTCAAACAGATGTCCAAGAGATTAAAAATTCCATTGAAAATATCGGCAGTAGAATGAAAAAAATGTGAAGAGAGAATCTCAGATATAGAAGACAAGATTGTGATTAATGATCAAGAAAAGAAAGAGTTCTTCAAAATGGTAAGGGACCATGAAAAATCAATACGACAGCTGCTAGATGACACAAAGAAGAATAACATAAGATTGATCAGAGTCAATGAAAAAGCAGGAGATAGCACAAATCACATAAAAAAACCTGTCCACACTCAGTGGTTAGAGTGCTTGCCTGGCAAGTGCAAGGGCCTGAGTCCAATCCTCAGCACCAAAAAACAAACAAACAAAAAACAAACAAACAAACAAAAAAAACCTGTCCACAGAAATAATGGCAGAAAACTTCCCAAGTATGGAGAAAGAACTGGACATACAGATAAGTGAGGCATACAGAACTCCAATTAGCCATGATCAACAAAAATCTACCCGAAGGCATATAATAGTCAAGATTCCAGAAATTCAACACAAGAACAGGATATTGAAAGTTGTTAGAGAAAAGAAACAAATAACCTATAAAGGAAAGCCCATCAGAATAACAGCAGACTTCTGAACACAAACCCTCAAGTCAAGGAGAGTTGGAGTGAAGTATTTCAAGCCCTAAAAGACAACAACTTTCAGCCCAGATTGATGTACCCTGCAAAACTGTCTTTCAAAAGTGATGGGGAGAAGTAAGATACTTCCGTGACAAAGAACACCTGAAGAGATTCATGACCACCAAACCAGCACTCCAAAATGTTCTGAAGGACATTCTGGAAAGAGAAAATGAGGACTACAACTCCAGGAATAGCAACAGAATGAATCCTTCAGGCAAGGCAAGTAATTAAACAGAAGGGAAAACTAGGGAGCCAACATCAGACTGGAGCCCAGGGAGCCTCTGAGCCAAACTGATCCTGTATCAGGGTGATGTGGCCTTGGAAAATAAAATCACTGAATTTCTCTTGGCCTCAATGCCCCCATCTGAAAACAGGCCACAGCTTCCAGCAGGGATCTGAGTCCCTAAGGGATACAACAACAAGGGTTACATGGTACTGATCTCCCTTTGGCTATGGGTCAAGTAATGGAGGAAAATGGAGATGGGCCACTAAAGGCTAGTGCATCCTCTGCCTTCACCTTTTGATATTCACAATCTGAGTGGTGAGCTCCTGGATCTCCATGATCTTCTCCACCTTGGCTTTGGTCTCCTTCTCAGCCCTGGGGGATGGGTGGGGACCAGGAAGACAATCACAGATGGGTAAAGACCAGCTATTAACCACTGGCCATGGGCTCCTGGGTTGGAGGTGGGGAGCCAGGGGACTGGCCAGTGGTCAGGGCCTGCCTAGGGGTCAGCCCAAGGTCCAGCTAAGGCTGGCTTGTGTCTGGGCCAAGGCAAAGTGAGTGAATGGGTGTGCATAGGCTCAAGGGCCCCAGGGGATGGCGTGGCTAGGATGGCTGGTCCCTTGCAAGCTCACAGTCTCATGGCCTGCACCGAGCTGCGATCATTCTCCCGGAGGAACTCATCAAACAAGGCTGCATCCTTCTCCAGGGACTTCTCAGCCTGTTCCAGCTTGGTCTCCTCCCAGGTTGCCAGCATCTCTAGCCGCTGGATCTCACTGCGTTTCATATCCAGGGCATACTGAAGGCCAGCAGAGTAGCAGTCACAGCACCTGGCCTGGGCCAGACACCCCAACTGGGAACTCTCACACTGGTACAACTAAGCCTACCTGGATGAAAAACATCTTTCGATTCTTGTCAATGTAGTTGCTTATCGAATCAGGCTTCAGTTTCTTTTCTGCAGTAAGAGAAGGCAGACAAGTGGGAGCAAGAAGCCCAGGCTGTAGTGAAGAGCAGACACTCAGAGACTCTGTAGGGGCCCCCAGCAGGTTTCTGGGCCGCCCAGGAGCCCACATGGATCACAGGGGATAGGGGTTTTGCTCTCTGCCACCAGCAAAGGGACAGAAGTCTCTCCCCAATATACAGCCAAAACTCCATATCTGTGGATTCTGAATCCTCAGATTCAACCAATCACAGATCAAAACATTTGAAAAAATGTTTGGAAAACTTTTCCCCTTTGTCACTGTAAATAACACAGTATTGCTTTTTATACAACAATTTTTATATCTTATTAGGTATTAGAGTAATCTAAAGATGATTTAAAGTATACAAGAGGTGCGCGTGGGTGATATGCCATTTTATGTGAGGGGTCTGAGTGTTTGCAGATTTCGGTCTCCAAGTGCAAGGCTGGAGGTGTCCTGGGACCCAGCACCTACAGATAGCAAGGGATCACTGTATTATTGTCTCCATAGTTGGTGTTAGACTGGGTGGGAAGTCTTGGTCTGACTCTTACCGTAGCACCCCCTTTCACTTGGAATGATGCTCTGGACACCTCCACCCTAGAAGTTTCACCCAGTTGGACTTAATTACAAAAGGACTACAATCAGGACCTGAATGAGGTAGGAGAGAAAAACAGGGTACCCAAAGCCTCCACAACCAAGTCTGGGCAGCAACTAAGTCTACACTGACAGGGTTTAAAGCAGGCAGAGGAAACTGAGGTGGAAGTCTAAACCACCTTCCAGCACAAGCAGAGGGGCAGCCAAGCAGGGGCCAAGGGCCAAGTGGGCCTCTTGCCTGTGCTTTGGGAGAGGAATTGCTATGTGCTTCCTGACTTTGAAGTTCCAAGGAGCCATGCAAAACTCTTGACACTTCAGATCCTTCTCTTTCCAGGTGAAAAGCTCTGGTATAATTGATGCAGTTCTTTTCTGAGTCCAGCTGCCCAGAAGAGGTCCTGACTTTAGAGAAGTCCCTCAAAGAGACCCAGCTCCTCACTGGCAGTGAAGCTCAGGACAGAGAACTCTTGCAGCCCAAACATGTGGGGTTCAGCTTCCCCTGTCTTGCTTTCTCTGCCTCTCCCGGTCTTAGGAACAGAGAGCAAAGGCAGAAATGTGTGATGCTGCTTTCTGGTGTCAGGTTCAGCACACCAAACTTCCAACCAAGCTCAGGATTCCCACTAAAGTAATAAGCTGTTGGCATCAGGGGTGGAGGCTGTGGGGCCCTATCATGTTTTATATTCACATTTAGTACCTGTTATGGTTTGGATTAAAAATGTCCCCCAAAGGCTTATGCGTTCAGAGGTGGGGCTTTCGGAAAATAATTAGATCATGTAGGGCTAACCTCATCAGTGGATTAATCCATGTGCTGTTAGGTGGTAGGATTTGGCTCGAGAGAGATTGTCACTGGGGCCAAAACCAAGAAGGGTATATCTGGTTTTTGACCTGTCTCTCTCTGTCTCTGTCTGTCTGTCTGTCTGTCTGTTTGTCTGTCTGGTCCGTCTGTCTGTCTGGTCTTCCTTGTTTGCTCTGCTTTCTGGCTGCCATGAGGTAAGCGGCTTTCTTCTGCCATATCCTTCCACCATGATCCTCTGCCTTGGAGCCAGCTACCCATGGGCTGAAAGTTCTAAAACTGTGCTAGAATAAACCTGTCCTCCATGTTATTTATGTTGAGTGTGGGGTCACGGCGAGGGAAAGCTGACTAACGCACCCGTGATCCAGCTGCAGCATTGACTTTTTCATAGTCATGGCCAGTTCCTTGGCCCCTTTACAGCTCAGTTTCACCTACTGGCTGTTAACAGCACCAATCTCCATGGGTCCTGGGGATCAACTGTGTTAATACATTGAATGTAGTGAAATAGAATATATATGTGATAGAGCTGTTATTTTTGTTACACAGTTGGAAATCTTAAGTACTGAGTATGTATTAACATTCTAACAATTTAAATAATTAAAAAATTTTGAGCCAGGTGTGGTGGCTCCAGGCCTGTAATCCCAGAATTCTGGAAGAATGAGGCAGGAGGATCACAAGTTAGAACCCAGACTAGGCAATTTAGCAAATTATCAACAAAAATTTTAAAAAGGTTGGGGATGAGGCTCAGTATGAAGTCCCTGGATTCAATCCTCAGTACCCCCCATACATACAAAAGAATAATATAGCAAAGCTAGAAAAAAGCAGGAGAAATCAATGAGTCGAAGAGGAGTCAGTGAGGAATAAACTAAAGTAGTTTAAACTTTGATTTGGTTTTGGGTTTTGTTAGATTTTTTGTTTTTGTTTTTGTGTTGGTGCTGGGGATGGAACCCAGGACCTCACACATGCTAGGCAAGTGATGTACCACTGAGCCACATCCCAACTCGAAAGTGCCTGAACTGCCTGCTTTGTAGATTGCAGTCTGTGTTAGTACATGCCATTGTGATCTACAAACTCCTGGAGATGCAATCTATAGAGACTGTGCCCTTGGGGATACCAT
Organism: Hystrix cristata; assembly: GCA_004026905.1. NCBI lineage: Eukaryota > Metazoa > Chordata > Mammalia > Rodentia > Hystricidae > Hystrix > Hystrix cristata. The sequence goes on along the minus strand of PVJO010003885.1, from coordinate 89,137 downwards.
GTAGGTAGGAGTCAGGTGCAGATGTGGGAAGCCCTCCTACAGGTATATAGTGAATGGCTGGGGGGGGCATAGCTCCCCCACCCAGTGACTGTTGCTCTGAGGCATGACTGCCCCAGGTCCCCCACCCCAGGGTGTGGAGGGAGGCACCTTTGGTCATAATCAGCTTCCAGGCTTCATTATCGCCAAAGGTGCGCAGCCGCTCGACCTTGGCCAACAGCTCCTGGTCATCCATCTCCTCTTCCAGCTGCAGCTCCTGCCGCAGGCTGCTGTTCTTGGCGGACATCTTGGAGGTATATGTCATTTTCTCGTGTACCCGCATCTTCTTCTTCTGCTCCTGCTCCTAGGGACATTGAACTGGGTCAAGTGGGGCCCAGGCTCCTCTCTCCACCCAACACTCCCCTGTGCCTGGGCTAGATGTCCCACTGGCCCCTCCCAGGACTGCATGTGGGCTGAAGGGGAACAGGGCACACAGGAAGGTACACACACACACACACACACACAAACTGTGCACATGCAAGACCTCTGGAGCTAGGTGCCTGTGGAAAGGCTCAGCCCTGCGGTCCTCACCACACTGCTGGGAATGAGAACGGAGTGGGAAGGAAGGCTCTTAGGGAGGCCAATCAGCACGGGAGTACAGGGCACCAGATGGGGTCACCAGATAAATTATGGATGTCCAGCCAAATATACACCCCAGATTGACACAGCCTGGGGCATACACCTACTGACAGATGATTTTGCCTGAGATACACATTTAAATGAGGGCCATGCATTTTAACATGCTAAATATGACAAATATGCTCAAGAAACTTAGATTTGAGTTTCCAAAAGAACCATGGAATCCTAAGTTTGATCTGCAGGTTCACTTCTCATTGTTGGCCTGCTATTTCCACTGATTGTTCCCACTGACTTGAACTTCTGGTGTTGCCCCTGTGGGTGCCAGCATGGCCCAGCTCTCTCTTGGGAGAAGACCCCAGAATGGTGGAAGGGTATCTGACCACAGTGGATCTCTGGCCTGGCTGGGTCCTGTGGGTCTGCATGTGCCCTGTTAGGCCCTTATTCTGCCCACCCTCAGCATTGACCTTTCACTGAAATCCCTTCATTTGGACTCTCCAAGGTCACTCTATTTCCTATTGGGACCAGCCACGTATTTACCACAAACAATTCCTATGAATCCTGCAGGAGTTCAGCAAATACAGGATTCAACCTGAGGCCACCAGTTGGTATGTCTGTGTGTAATAGCAGAGTTGGGAAAATGTCGCTCTTAGAATCTCAGTGGCAGCAGTTCTGCCTTTAGACAGCATTGGGCAGCTGCTTGGGGCCAGGGTGAGGCTGAAGGCTCTGCTGGGTGGGGGTATGAGGTTGGGGGGACTTGCTGGGGTGGGGAGGATGTGAGGCAGGGCAGGTGTCTGATGGAGTGGGATAGGCACTTTCATTTGGAGATGGACATTTGGTGGAAGGAAGAGGTAGGGCCAGGCTTGGAAATCAAAGAACCCAGTCCTATACTGAAGGACAGGATCTCCAAGGTCAAGGCCAGAGAGGTGCTGTGGGTCTGCAGACCATTCTTTGAAGCTCGACAGAGCACTTCTCAGGATAGCACCTTTCCGAGGACCTTGGTGCTTAGCATCTCGGGAGAGCTGGGGGACAGTTCTGGATTGTCTGATTGACGACATGGGTAGCGTTGAAGAATGTGTCTTTCCGCCAGTGCCCAGCTGATGCTGGCGTGACTAATGCTTTATGGCATCCTGGAGATGCTAATCTCTGAGTTAGGGCAAGACAGAGCCTGTCTGGTCAGCCCAGGAGAGAGGCCAGGACATCTGCTTGGGTGGGCGGCCTAGGCTTGCTCTGGCTGTGCTGGGGTCTGTGGGAACCCCTGGGCACAGCTCTCATGGGGGAATGCAGGGAGCATGCCAGGGTGCAGAAAGACTTGGGCAGGGTATTGGGCCTGCCCCAGGACTCTGAGGCACTGTCAAGGGGCATGTGTGCAGCCTCCAAGGAGGGAGAGGCCATGTAAGGCTAGAGTAATCAGGGAAGAGGGCCCATGAGGTCTAAAGTGACTGCTAAAGGGAGAGTGTCAGGAGGGAACGGCATTTCACACAGGGGCAGTGAAAGAGATGGTGGCCAAAGTTGTGGCTACTACAGCCCAAGGAACCCATATGACCAAGACCCAAGAACAACAAGGATGGAAATGGGTAAGATAGGTGGGGACAAGTCAGAGGTCTGAGAGCCAGGAAATGTTTCTAGGTGATTTTGAAGGAAAAGGTGATCCACTGACTATTCTAGAGTGAGAGCGACCCAAGGAAAGTGCTTTCCTGAGAAGGGAAGTGTGGTGCTGCTTATGTAATAGAAAGAAGCACTAGGGGAGAAGCTCCATGGAGAGGCTGGCCCCTGTCCTGGATACTCACTGCGATGGCCTTACTCCGTTCCTGATCTCTGAACAAGAAGATATCCACGTCTCCAGACAGATGGAAAGGATTAAGTGAACTCTCTGGACCGCTTGTGTGTCCTGGGAGGGAGACACTCTGTTGGAGAAAGGAGCAACTGGCTCTTCCAGGCATTGCTCTGTGTGTTTGGGGTCCCCGAACCTTCCCAATCCCACATGTGACACACAGAATGAATGGCAAGTGTTCTCTTGGATCCAGCTCTGCCTGAAGTGCACTCCTGGATCCTCCAACTCCACATATTTACCTCTGGTTTAACCCAGTGTGAGCTGGGCTGCTGTCCCGTGCATCTGAAAGACAGCTTGTGAATGTGACCTGTGTCTCAAACATCTGTCCTTTCCTTTAAAGTCTCAGGAAGCCATCTGCCATAGAGGAGGGAAGCCAGAGGAGGGAAGCATACTGTCTGTAAGTGGTGGAAACAGATGACCCAAGTTTGCTGGCTCTGAGCTGGGCGCCTTTACTGAGAGCTGTGGGCCCCCAGGTGAATGTGTGCTTGTCTTTCTAGGAGCCTGTGTGAGCCTCCTGGCTGGGCTGGAGTGCTGTCCTTGTACAGGTGTGCTTTGATCCTAACCTTCATAATTTTCTTCTCGAAACTGAGGTTTGATTGAAAGAGAAAGACAGACAGACAGACAGATGCCCAAAGCCCTCTCTATGAATGTCATGAGGCAGGGAGGTCAGAGGAGGGTCTGTTTCCCTTACCAGGCCCAGCCCTACCCCCAGTTAACATTATAAATAAATGTAAAATGGTAGGACAGCTTTGGAAAACAAAAGAGGTGCTGCTGAGGTAACAGAGGTTGTTAGGGGGCTCTGGGAAACCATGTCAGCCCCAGAAAGCACACAGATTATGGAATGGGTACATCTTGTGGGAGAATTGATACCATGATTCAACCAGTCAAAGGCACAGAGAATTAAAGCGGATGGAGCGGGGGGCTCTGCTAAATTAAAAGAGATTGAAGTGGTTCTATTCTCAACTGAATCCTGATTAGAACAAACTTTCTGCAGGAAGACATTTCTAAGACTTCCTGTCAGGTTGTGATGATGGGACTGTGGGCTTATAAGGAAATATCCCTATTGGTGACAAGTGAACATTGTAGTATTTAGGAATGAGATGAAATGACATTTAAAGTAAAATGGATTTTATTCTAAAACATCCTAGCAAAGACAAAAAAGAAAAACAGCAAAAGAATAGATTCAGCAAAGGGAGCAAAATCATGTCAACTTCACAATCTGAGTATGGTTTCCTGGCTCTTGTTTTCACTCCTGGACAAGTCTGAATTTTCATAATTAAAAAAAGAAAGAGGAGATGAGTAGCGTGTGTGGTGGGAGACTCTAGCAAATGCTCACGCGGAAGGATCAGCCTACACTGTGTGGCCAGGGACAGAGCAGGAAACAGGAGGGAGTCCAGGGAAGCCAAGGTACAGCGCAAACTGCGAGAAGCAGAGAGTTCCCTGTGTGGAGGCTAAGGGGATGAGGCAGTCGCAGCCAGCTGCCTCTCCTGCTTCCTCCAAACAGCTGATAACAATGAGCCTAATTTTAAAAGTCCTCTTTGTAGATTCTGATGGCCACGTGACAAATTTTGGCCAGTGGATTGTGGGCAGAAATTGCCGAATGGGACTTCTAGAAAGAATCCGTTCTCTGGGAGGGTTGATTTGGCAGGTGAGCAATTTTGTCCTTCCCTTTATTCCTTCCTGGAATCATATATGAGCAGGCTGTGGTTACTGCAGACATTGTGTGACCATGAGGCAACCTTGTAATTGAATGCCCTAAATTCTTTCCAGTAAAGCGGAAAGACTTGGGACCTGGTCACCTGGATGGCTTCACGAAAGTGCCATTTGTGGAGCCCTGTGGAGCTTGGGTCTATCTTATTTCCCATCACTGGAGGCAAAAATAAGTCCTACTTTATGTTCTGTAGCTCCATTCTCAACAGAAACAGAAACATTTCCCTCTTCCCTTAGCACTAGAGACTAAGTCTGAGGGAATCTGTGGCAAAGGGAAGGGATTACCTCCTACCAACTCAGCTACCCAGCTCAAGTGTTACCTTTGGCTCTTTTTGCATCTTTCTCCAGTTTTTCAATGACCGAAGAAGAACTGTTTCTGGATTCCAGACTCTTTCCTGGAGAGATACAAAAGTGGGAGCTATGGCAGTGACACACCTGGCCGGGAGAGTTTTGAACATAGTGGAGGCAGGAGAGAATCCTGGCTGCCAGCATCAGTTCTTCACCGCTTGCTGAGCAGCTTGGCAAGTTACCTGGCCTCTCGGAGCCTTGGTTTCTACATCCAAGATGATCAAACAGAATTTGCTGGGAAATTGTGAGAGTTGTGCGGGAGAAAGGCCATCCAAGGTTCCCCCCTCATGCCGGGCACACAGTGGATGTTTCGTGCCCCCCTTTCACGTCCTCCACTTCGTTGCCCAAGGGCAGTGCAGGACATTTTAGAGATGCGCACACAGGGGCTCAGGCAGATCAAAGGCCGGAGACTTCAGACTCTGGCCTGGCCAATGCCGCTGCCTCCCAGGGCTTCCTTCAAGCCTTTGAATGAAGAATTCAAAGACCAGCATCCCCCTCAGGGAGCCCCCTTCTCATCCCACCAGGAGGCTGCCCCAGCCCTCCTGACAGGTCTAGGAAGTCAGAGGTGGTTTCCAGGAAGCCAGGGCCCCCTTCCCAGAGGCTAGCAAGACTCCCAGCTGGGGCAAGATCCCCAGCACACCTTTTCTTCAGGTGACACGTCGCTGCCAGGCCCCACGCCCTTGTTCTTGTCAACTGAAGGAGGGAAGGAGGCAGGTAGCCCAATATATCCTGCATGCCATCCCAGGTATCACCTGGAGCTTAGAGATCCTAGTTCCTTCCCCAGGACTGGGGAAGAGGGAGATGCAATGTGCTGTGGTGGGCAGGCCCTGGGGTCAGGTTGGAGGAGAGAGTGTAGTCCCTGGGGGATCCAAGATGATGACCAGGGCATGATGACAGAGAAGGCAGGACCCTGTCAGGGAGGTAGAGGGTGGGATACCAAGGCCCAGCTCTAAGCAGAAGGGTGAAGAGGAGAGAAAAAAGTAGGAAGTTGGAAGGAGACCTGTGGGGGCAGGCAGGAAGTTCAGGCCTGGAGCTGAAACTCAGATGCCACCAATGCCCTGCAGGATATGCAGTGTCAAGTGGGAGGAAAGGAGGCAGCAGCAGGTAGGGAGGCCTGTTGAGAACTCTGGAGTTTGGGCTCCTGAATCATTCTTGTTTCCTAACTTTCTTTCCTAGTGAGTACATGGTTAAAGTTGTTAGTAAAACTTAACCCTGCCATAAAAATCAGAAGGTATTCAATATCCAAAACAAAGTCAAGTAGACTCAAACCCAAAATGTACAAGTCAAACCCTATTTAAACACTTGGTTCTTAATTGAAGAAGAAATGCAGCCAGATGTGGTGGTGCACACCTATAGTCTTAGCATTCTGGGAGGCTGAGCCAGGAGAAATGCAAGTTCAAGCCAAGCCTGGGAAACTTAGTGACTTAGCAAGATCCTGTCTCAGTATTAAACATTTAGAAAGGGCTGGGCACACAGCTCAGTGCAAAGGTCCTGGGCTTATTCCCCAGTACCACAAAAGAAAAGAAACAGACATGTGTACAGCAAAAAATGTCAAACAGTTGAGGTTTGATGCATTGACCCAATGGATGTTAATATGATGTGTTGGCTAGATGAAAACTCCTTGCTGGAAGCCCACTAACCTAACAGAGTTCTGAATCTCTAATAAGAAGTATTGTATACATTCACATGCTTAAGTGTGCCTTGCTTTTTCCTTAAAAGATGCATCTGTTATTAAGTTATAACAAAGCTATTCTTTTTTTTAAAACAAAGATATTCTTAAGAACATTATGTTAAGTGAAACAAGCCAGTTGCCAAGGGACAACTACTATGGGCTTCCTAGAGTAGTCACCTTCCTCCGAACAGGCAGTAGCTAGTGGAGACGATGTGGAGCTGAGTTCTCTGAACAAGCTGCATCTGTATTAGAAATTCTGCAAAGTGCTTGTCCTTGGCTGAGTATGACAGAGTGATTATGGAGAGATGGAATGTTGCAGGTCAAGAGCGAAAATTATCTAGGCCTATCTCAGGCCCTTAAGATAATAAATTACTATCTTTCTTATTTATTTATTTATTTATTGCTACTGGGAAGCAAACCTAGTTACATCCCCAGCCCTTTTTTATTTATAATTTTGAGGGAGGGACTTGCTAAGTCACTAAGTTGCCTGAGTGGGGCTCAAGCCTGTCACTTTCCTGCCTCAGTCTGGGATCACAGGCATTCACCACCATACCTGACTCACATTTAATTTTTGTCTCAGTAACATTCTGGTGACTGTGAAGCGTAGATAGTCTCTAGCCTCTACCAGTTTTAAAGCTAAGACTGCCGTAACATGAAACCTAGAGCAGTAATTCCCTTACCTTGCCATAGCGTGCCTACCTGATGCTGTCACCCATGTGTTTGTTGATTGTAGTGATTTATGACTGTTTTTGTTCTTTGGCTATAAAAATTCACCTAACATCTATTACAGCAGAACGTATCCTTCAGGGTAACTTGAATCCATGTTGCCAGGACATAGTCACTCATAATGGGCTCAGAATGAACTATTTCTTATTCCTTTAAAGCAAAGTTGTTATTTTACATTGATGCCAGGGTTGGCAGAGGGGGAGGGGGAGCAAATACTTAATGGGGACAGAGTTTCCATTTGTGAGATGAAAAAGTTCTAGAGATGCATAGTGGTGATGGCTGCACAACAACGTGAATGCGCTTGAGACCACTGAACTACATGCTTTAAGACAGCCGATTTTATATTATGTGTATTTTACCATAATTTTTTTTTTCTTCTTGTGCTGGGGATCGAACTCAGGCCCTTAGTGCTTTTAGTGCTTGCAAGGCAAGCACTCTGACCACTGAGCTAAATCCCCAGCCCTTTACCGTAATTTTAAAAGGTTTAAGTCCATCTGCTCACACTCAGGTGTTATCAATACTTAAACCAGTGATTCCCTTGATGGACTTTTCCCTGAGATTTTTTTCAGGCTTTTGCAATTTCCAAACTTCTGCAGCAGCTATGCTGGATCAGCAAGTGTGGCCAGACTGCTTCCCACACCTTTTTCCTGGACTTCTGTCTCTCAGATAAGTGATGAATGGGAGCTCAATTTTCATTTGCATTTCTTAAGAAAGTAACGTTGTCTTTCAGATTTTTTCCCAGCGCTGAAGATTAAACCCAGAGCCTTTGCACTAAACTATAAGCCCAGTCCTTTGTAAAAATGTTTATTTTCAGAAAGGGTCTCGCTAAGTGGCTAATTGCTCAGACTGCATGATCCTCCTGCCTCAGCCTCCCAGAATGTGGAGATTACAGGCATGTGCCACCACACCTGGCTTCAGATGTTAATTGTCCATTTACTTGCCTCTTTCTGTTAGTATCTCTTGCTCACTTTTCTACTGGAAGGATGTAGATTTTAAATGATGCCTGAGACCCTTTTTTAAAGGACTTGGGCTCCCTTGTCAGAGATGCCAAACTTATTTTTCCTTCAGGAGATTTATCAACAATGTTTTGGCTTTATCTATGTTTTTCTTACAGGAAATTATGATTTTTGTTTAATGAAATGATTTGGAGTTTTTTTGTCTTAGAAAGGCATGCTGCATCCAAAAATTAAAAACATTTTAAAAATATCCTATATTTTCTTCTAGTATTTTAACAACATAATAGTTTTTTAAATTAAAAAGTCCTTAAGTCAAGTGTGGTGGCACACATCTGTAGTTTCAGTTAGTCAGGAGACTGAGGCAGAAGGGCCCCAAGGTAGAGGTGAACTGGGTAACTTGAAACCCTATCTCAAAATAAAAATAGGGTTGCAGACACAGCTCAGTACTCCCTAGCCTCAATCCCTGGTACTGAAAATAAAATAAAGTTTTTAAAATAAATGTCTACTTTTAGAATGAGGTAGAAGAAATAAAGATTGATAGAAAGGAGACAAGAAACTAAAGTTCTAAGGTGTGGTCCAAGTCACCCAAGGTTATCCCCATCTGTTCACCGTGTCCTTACTCCTCAGGCTTGTGACCAAGCATTTCAGAAACTCAAGACTCAGCTTCTCCCCTTCTCATAGTTTACCACCTGGCCAGGAAACTTGCAAAGCCAGATTGGGTGATGTCCTAATTCCCTCAAGAATGAAGAATGAACTAACACAAAGAACTGGGGAGTTGTAACAGGGAGAAGCTGGACTTGCAGGTGCCCAGTGGGTGACTAAAAGCAGGATGAAGCTTGGCATCTCTGGCTTTAATTTTTTGTCTCCCTTATTACCTTTAAGCTTTGGGTCAGATTCCTGCTTGACTCTGCGTGTAGGCATGTCAATCACTTAAGTGTCTATACTATGTGGTTTATTAGCTCTAAATGTACCTAGCCTATCTCATCCACCTTCAAGATTGAGAAAACCAAGATAAGAGTAACTAGAGTAATTTTCAGGATTCACAGGGACATCCAATTTTCAGTTTGCAACTGACAACATCCAGTTCCAGACCCCTGGAGCAATGCCTAAAAATATCCAGTCACTGTCCTAAACTTACAATCACTTTGTATTTCAGGAAAACCAGAGCCTCACAGACCTCCTCATGATGAAGTCGCCTCCCCAAATGGGCAGCAATTACCCCATAATGGGAACTGGTCATGCCACCAAGCAAGAACAATCTTCTTGCAGGAACCAAATTGCCCTTCAAGCCATAAATATTGCTCCAGAGGTAAGAAACCAGAACTGAGAAAATACCATTTCAGCTAATCCATAAGGGCAGGTCTCTGTTTGCGACTGGACTAGTCTAAACCTCTTCATCAGCGTGAGTCCCCTCCAGGTGCTCAAGCTGCAATTCTTTCTCTAGTCTCCCTTACTTTTTGAATCTGCCTAATACATTTGCCTATGACTCACACTGATGTCCAGACATGCTTTTCTGGGAAGAGAGTTGACAAACCACCTCTTCAGGGTGAGATGAAGTCCTCACCTCCTCTGTGGGGGACTCCTCCTTGGACCCCATCTGGTGATAGAATAATTCGGAACATGGAAAGGTGAACCTAGCTGTGAGACAGCCTCACAAAAAATGATAAACACATCCTAGGCAGAGGGAGATGTGGGCTTAGACTGGAGCATCAGAAGTGTCCTGTACTTCAGTGTATTGTTAGGGACCAGTCTCCACGATGCATGGGCTCATGGGAAAAAGCAAGATACAAAGAAAGTATTTTTTTATTGTGTGGCCATTTGTTGAGGAAAGGACAGACTCCATCCAAATGTATTTGCTTGAATGTTCACAGAGCATGCTTGGAAGGGACAGGTGACACTAGCCACCTCTGAGCTGTCCAGGCACAGGGTGAGGATAAGCTTTCCAGAAGGCTGGGGTGGGGGACTTTGAATATACTTGGAATTTTGAACCATGGAATATTTTTTTAATGAAAAAAGATTAAATTCAAATTTAAAAATCTTAAAGGAATTGAAAACCAGATGGTATTGTCCATTGAGTCCTCCTCATAGCCTCTTGTGCCACTTAGTGTGAGAGCCTGGACCACCCACGTTGTTCCATTAGAGAAGAGATATTCACCTAGGGCCTGGCACTGACTGGCCACCTCCTTGGGGCTCAGACTGCTACTCATGAAAGGAGCTTACTTCCATAGTGGCACCTTCCTTGTGGCCTATTATGAGCTGAATTGTGCCACCTCATTTGTACATTGAAGTCCTAACCCCTAGTCTCTCAGAACATGGTCTTATTTGGAAATAAGGTCATTGCATAAGTAGTTTAGGGAGGTCCTGGAGTAGGACAGATGCCTATTCCACTATGACAGCTGTCCTTATAAAGGAAGACTTGAAGGCCAGAGTACCATGTGAACAGGAAAGCAGAGAACAGGGAGGTGCCTCACAAGCCAAGGAATGCCAAAGCTTGCCAGCAACCACCAGAAGCCAGGAGAGAGGCCTGGCACAGATTCCCTCACAACCCTCAGAAGCAGTCAGCCCTACTGATTCCTTGATCTTGGATTTTTAGCCTCCAGGACCATCACACCCATAGACACCCAAGACTACTCACAGACTGGGTGGATTCAATAGCAGACATTTGTCACAATAGCTATTAAAAAATGATACGTGTATTTCATAGTAAGGGAACTTGGCAAATCTGTGATTTCTGCATTCTGGTCAAATGTAGAGCTGCCTTGACTCTTGAATAAATTCCAGACCTAATTGTTCCCAGGCTAAAAGTTCCCAGGTTCTGAGGCCAGCTTTGACCCCAGCCCAGTACTCACTGTCACAGGTCACACTGTTGGAGACCCGAGTGGACCGTATCTTGGACATCCTGGCTGAGGACCAATGGGTCGACCCAAAGCTTGACATTGGCTGCAGGAGAGCCTCACCTGGAGAGTGACACAGTGCATGAGTTGGGGGACTCCCCACGGCCCACAGCCCACCTCACCTCTGGGCAGCTGAAAACCACTGGCATCTGCTGAGGGCTTGCCATATGGCCACAGCTGCAGGCCCCTCCTCCCCACTCCACTGTCCACTGACCCTCCTGGGCAAGCTCCAGCTTCCCGAAGCTTTCTGTTCTTAGAACGAATGGATCAACTTTGGTCTGCCTTTGGGCCTTTGCATTTGCAGTCTCCTCAGAAATTGTTCTCCTGTACCTAGCTGGGACTAGGTAGCTCCTCTCAAACCTTGGCTCCAAGGTTACCCTTCAGAAACACCTTCCCTCACCTCCCTATCCAAAGTGGTTTTTTTCTTCCCACCCCTCTATAACCTCACTTGATTTTCTTCTCTGCAATTACCACTACATAATTATCACTTTTTACAAAATCTATTCATTGTGTATTTGCCCCTAGAACGTAAGCTGCATGAGAACAGGGGTCTCTTCTCATCAAAGCTCCTGACATGTCCTTGGCACTCATCTATCTATCTATCTATCTATCTATCTATCTATCTATCTATCTATCTATCTATCTATTTTTCCTGTAGAGGAGGAAGCAGAGATTCAAGAGGTGTCCAAAGCCAGGTAGCCAGGAAGGGCTGGAGCCCAGATTCTGGTCCAGAGTTCCGGTAACTCTAAAGCTTGCACCATTTCTACTACATTCCTGCAACGGTCTCCCGTTGAGAGGAATCCCACGCAGCCCAGAGAACCTCCACTTAGCAAAGCCTCGCCTCCCAAAACTCCAGAGCCGCCAGGCCCCGCCCTCGGGGTACCCAACAAGAGTGTTTTGGGACAGAGGGACTGAGGATGGACTGATGCATAGGTATGTGACAAAGCAAGTGTAATGGAAGGACGCGGAGCTTTCGAAAGGGACCTTGCGAGGGACGCTTAGAAGGCTCCACTCCGAACCCTACGCACGCCGGGTCACCCTAGTCTTGCATCCCCTCCCGCCAGGCCCGCGCACCCTCTAAACCTAGCTCCGCGCTCACGCACCGGCCGCGCGCGCCCCGGTTCGCTCGGAAGGCTTAGCGCCACAGTTCTCCAGTCTGTCCTTCTGGGCCCAGCGTTTACGTAGCCAAAGCAACCATTCTCCCCGCCCGCTGTGACGTCACAAAGGCCGCGGGGGCGGGTCTTTTGGGGAACGCAGAGAGGAGCACTAGAGCTTGGCGGCAGCTGCTGTGGGCTGCTGGTCCAGGATGGGGCACCAGTGGGCAGGGAGTTTCTTTCCTCGCCTTTCCTTATTCCACGCTCCCTCTGCCTTTTCGTACATCCAGGTAGTTTATTCACGGTGTGCCAGCACTGAGCAGGGTGCTCAGGATGGCTAGAGCAAAAATAGACGAGATCCTTTCCTATACATTATAGAGGGCCATTTCTGAAAGTGTGATCTGGGACAGCAGCTTCAAAAATACTAAGAACTCACTAGAAAAGCGGGTATTCCAATTCTGGAGGTGGAATCCAGCAACGTGTATGGGGAGGGTTTGCAACAAGTCCTTCCTGGCATTTGGCGCATAATAAACACATAAAGTAACAAGCGTTTCCATGAACCAAGGTGGGAGGTAAGTGCAGTGATCAAGAACAGGGGTTAATTCTGGGTGGTCCAGATTCACCAGTTACTGCAGCCAGGGGTCCCAGGTGTGCAGTCCCCAGCTCAGCAGGAGACAGACCCCTCCTAGAGCTCTGAGCAGGACCACCAGATTTCCCCCATGCATCATGGGGACCCTGAGGTGAGCAAAGAATGCTTGGAGCTGGGGGCACAACCAAGGCCCTGTCCTTTCAAGTTCCTTGGGGAATTCGTGAGCCGTATACCAGCCACTAAGGTGGTCCCACTGACAATCCACGCAGGCTCTGGCTTGACCCAAAGCAGCTGTAGTGGATAAGGAGACCATGTCCAAGGCAGGAATGCAGGGGTGTGAGTGCAGAGGTGAAAAGAGCAAGGACCCCCAAATCACCGCCAAGGACAGTCTCCTCACTGGCAGTATCCACAGTGAGCTTTGTACAAGGCAGAAGAAAGTGTTGCTGTGTTAAGCCGCATACGTGATTTCTAAGTGTGTGTGCATTTGCTAATGTTAAGTGCCCTGAGGAGATGAATGGCCCTTCTTTCCTCTTAGAGTAGAGGCCCCTTACACTATCATCCAAAGTCCTCAACCATCTAGCCTCAGCCTGTCTCTGCAGCCTCATCTTCCTACCAACTGTCAAAAAGTAGCAGGACAAAACAAAACAACATCATATTGCATCAATGTTTCATTGCATTATATTTATGCAATGAGATGTATTTGATTAATTTAGGTAGGAAAGCAAATATTTTTGGATGAGTTTATCTAATGAGGCTTTTAGGAACCTAGAAAATAAGCAACCCCAATACAAGAAAACTGATGAGAATGTTGCTAATTTATCGACATGTAAAAATCCATGAATCTCCTCAGGAGCCCTTATGAGGAGTCTTCTATGTGCCAAGCACTGTTCTAATGTGTGATTACAATTCACCTGTTTAACATTCATGGCCACCCTTCAAAGTAGGTTGGGTTACTGCCCCTGCATTTCCACGCAAAACCCTAATCTATGCTTTTAACTAGACACTCTCTGCCTCTCACCAGGAAGAAGGGGGAGGAGCTTTTGAAGGGGACCTTGTGAGGAATGCTCAGAAGGCTCCACCCTGGACCCTAGGACCTTGGGCTTCTTGGGAAAAGCCCAAGAAGTCTGAAGCTATACTTTATAATTGTATACTCTTGTCTGTTTTGGCACTTAGCTCTTTAGAAGGTTAGAAACCATCTAGAATCATCTAGAAAATGTAGTCTGATTTGGAAATTTTAATCTTAGTCTGATGTCATTTGCCAATTAAAAGCTCATTTTAAAAATGAGATGGAGCGAAGGAGTGATGGAAAGATTGATGGATGTGTGACACAGCAAGTACAGTAATGTGTTAATTGCAGGGCCTAAATATGGCTGTCCACATTTTTGTTTGTTTAAAATTTGAAAATTTTCACAATCTAGAGAAAAACTACTTATCTTCCTAAAGGTATAATTTGTGTTCGTGAGGTCACATTTTTTTCTTTGAAGAAAGTGGTCAGTCTAAGGTCTTGGGAACAAACAACGGAAACCAGTAACAGCCAGTTAAAGGGGAAGAGGACATGGAGGCAGTTCTGGCATATGCAGGAGGACAGGGAAGCAGGCCCAGAAACCATGTAGCCAGCAGCAGAATCCAAAGCTGGCTGCAGGCGTGTCCTGGAGGAGAGACACGAGCTGGGATCCAGTGTCTGCCTGCGTCTTCTGACTGGCAGCACCTGGCTCACCTTCCTGCACCTTGTTCTTTCCTCCAAACCATGTCTCTGGATTCTACAGGGGGAGGTGTGGATTCTGGGAAGAGAGAATATCCACATAGTCTAGGAAGGGTTTTCAGAGAGCAGGCAGAATGTCAGATGCCCACAAGACAGCACCTGTGTCTCTTCTCTAGTGCCTGTGGCCTTATCATAGGACACAGAGTTCTTCCATTCCTTGCTCTGATGTTTTCTCCTCTCACTGGGGGATTGGGGAGACCAGGGTGGAATAATCCTTTTCTCTGCTGGCTTTTCGACACTCAGCACAGGGCTCACCTCCAGGAGCCCCTCTCTTCCCTTTGCTCACACTCAGACCATCCCGTGGCTCATCTTGCTGTAGGTGGCCACCACCTGCCTGCCTTCCCAGCCATCTAGACATTTCCCTTTCCCCAGCTTCTCTGTCCTCTGATCCCTGGGGAGGTTAGGCAGGTTAAAGAAGAGGTGCAGGAGTGCCCCCTCACTCCACCTCTGGTGGCATCTCGGGTCATGACTGAGACCTCTGCAGCTGCCTTCTCCCTGGGCTTGCAATCCTCTTGCTTGTCTCCGATGGCCTCACCGTTCCCTTTTTGACATTTGCTTCCTTCCATAAGTGTGTAGACACGAAGCCTCTTGCCCAAGGCCACACTGCCCACAGTGACAGAACCGGGACTCAAACTCGGGCAGGTTGACTCTACAGCGCAGCTTATTAGCCTCCACCCCATGCCTCTTCCCACCAGCGGGGAGAGAGGTGGTGCTCAGCCGGCTGTGTAGGGGGAGGTCTTGGGACCCAGGACTGGAGGTGGGCTCTGTCTATTGCTCATACAGGCCTCCCCAGCCCCATCTGTATTTGTCAGCTGGGGTGGGAAGTGGGGTGCTGGTCTCTGGGCCCACTAACTCAGGCTGAACCCAGGCATGGTTCTGCTCACAGCAGTAAACAAATCTGGACCACATGTAACCCATCTGCTAATACCTCCTAGATGTCTAGAGGCTTACAGCAGAATGGAATGGATCTGAAACAGGCAGAAACTTCAAGAATTCTGGTGACTTCCAAAATTCATGATCAGATAGTCACTTTCATGGTAAATGCCTTAAACACTGAGACTACTTGCATGTGGATTTTGCTTTTGCTCAGAAGTTGTAGCTCTGGAGAATGACTGAAGTAAGTATACTGTACTTCATGGTGAGTCAGGGCTTCCTGTGGGAAGTGTGCTCTTGACTTTCTACACTCTATGCTCTGAAGGACTTCTGTTTGTCACATTTCAGAGGAAAGCTGCGGAAATCCTACTAGTGCAGTGGTGCCACCCGGGCCACAGTGGGCAGACAGAGAAGCGTGCAAGCGAAGTCACCTCAGCAGCAATAAATACAGTAAGTGGATTTTGGGTTGCAGTCTGGGCACTTGTTATCTAAAAGGTTCTCCATCACTGTCTAGAGCATCATAAACCTTGTCTCTCTCCCTCTGTGGACACATATCGCAGCTCCAGTCCTCAGGGGAGTCCTTGATGGCTTTGATGGTACTCTAGCTGGCATGCTTTCCATTGTGTGAGCAATCACATTAGACGGATTGCCCTCCTGCCAGTTCAGAGGAACTGATTATTTGAGTGGAGTTTGGTGAATAACCAGCACTCAGTTTTTACCTCTATATCCCAGGTTTACACATTCAACCACAGCACAAGGACACCCTGTGCTAGTGGGAGCCTGCAGTGGGGACAGTCATCTTGGAGGGCAGCCTGGGGGTGGCATCATTGGGACCAGGTTAAAGGATGACTAGGATCCAAGTAGGGGATGGAGCTGTGAGTCAAGGAAAGCAAGAGGGCAGGGAAGAGTGTGAGCCTGAATCCAGGGAACACAAGCAACCTTGCAGGGCTGCACTGTGAGGTGCATGTTGACAAAGGCAGTGGAGATGAAGGGACACCAAGAAAAAGAGGCAGGTAACCGTCAGGTCACAGAGAGCTAGAATGTCATTCCAGAGGCAGTGGGGTGGGGTTTTTCACACTCTCCACAGAACACAGGGACAGCACATTCTCTGTCAGGTTTGCTATATTGTTTGATCTTCAGCTTCCTGGAGAGAGCAGGTTGGATGGGAAGCAGGGGGCAATGCTAGAAAGTAGTGGCTGCTTCCAGGCAAGACGCAATGACTTAGTTGAATGTAGAGGCAGTTAGGGTGGAGAGAGGCTTGATACCAACTACATTTGGGAGGCAGGATGGACAAATGGGCTGGAAGTTGAAGGGACGAACCTGGACTGGGGTAGGTTAGTATTTGCTAAGATGCAGAACTGACAGGAGGAAGTCTGTAGTTCCCCACTACCCCGTGAAAGAACCTGCCTGCAGTGTCACCACTGACTGGCTCCAGGGATTGTCCTTTGGGATGAAGTACAGCTTCACATGGAGGTTGCTTCTAGCCATGACCAAGCACTGTGGATATGTATTTGCTATAATCCATTTACTAATGAATATGGGACTTTTTTCTTTGGGGTGATGAAAATATTGTGATATTAGATTTTGGTGATGGCTATACAACTCCGAATACAGGAAATAGGCCTTAAGTGGGTGAAGTTTTTGGTACGTGAACTCTATTTCAATAAATATACTAAAAAGGAGAAGAGAGGTGATCTATATCAATAAATGCTCTCAAGGGGCCAAGTGAGAGAGATTGAGCGTGCTTACTGGATAGTGGGTGGAAGCAGCTTTGGAATCTCCTGAGGGTGAGATGGACGGGTGAGGGAGAGGAGAATGCATACAGACAATTTTCAAGGGTCTTGGCCAGGGCTTTGTCTTGGTCCCTTAGAGGCAGAGCTGACCTGAAGTGGCGGTGGGGGAACAGGCAGTTCTTCCTGCAGGCAGCTTGGGAGGATGAAGGTCATCGAGGCCAGACCTAATGCCCTGGCCCAGGAGGCAGAGGGCAGGCTTGGGAATCAGCATGGAGAGTACCGAGGAAGTTGTATAACACTGGTCTGGGTCAGGGGTAGTACTGCAGGGACCGTGGGCAGCTGGGAAGATGGATGACAGTAGATCAGATTTGTGAACAAAAAGGAAATGAAAGAGACGGAGATGAGGGGGAAGGAAGGAAGGAGGAGGACACCTACAAGGAGGAAGAGGGAAGAGTGGGAAGAGGTGAATGTTGCTCCTCCTAGCCCTTTCTAACCTCCCCAAGTCTAGGCTGATCAGTTCTCGTTAGGCCCCCAAAACAATGGTCTTGGTCATCTCCCCAGAGCTACTGTGGACGTGTCCCCTCTGCTGTCCATTAGGTCCATGGAGGGAGGAGCTGTATTCCCTGACCCCCGACCCCAGTGGTTCTTTGCGCAGGGTCTGCCTAGCAGATGCAAGGTATCGAATACCTATTCTGTGTAGAGATGGTGAAGGGAATGGATAGTGAATGGAAGAGGATATTTACATGAAGATAAAAATCCCTGTGGCAAGATGGGGGGGATGTGTGGAGAGTTATTTACCTACAAGTGGCGGTCGGGTGACGGATGGATGGGTGGGCCCCCCATAGGTGGTGGGTGATGGAAAGATGAATAGGTGAGTCTGTGGATGTATGGATGAATGCTATGGTAGACTCTACAACATATTGGGTAGATTATAGCAGTGGGTAGAAAGAACAGGCAGAGGGGTGTGGGCAATGCCCGCCTCCGCCACACGGTGTCGCCCTGCACCCGCTAGAATACCGGCCCTGGTGCAGGCCTTATTCCCTGGTGCGGACTTCCAAAAGAGGAACTTTTGTCCCAGGCGGTGGTGAAAGGTTCGTAGTGACGCAGGCTGGTAAACAGTTGAACAGACGCTGCGCTCCGGGCCCTCGTCAGGGGAGACCAAGCAAACAGTGCTGCGGCAACCTTGGCTTCCCACATCGGGACGGTGCCCCTGCTGCTCCCAGCTCATGGTTGCCGGAGTAGGTGCTGGAGAGCGCAGAGAACAGAGACCGTGGTCTTGCTGGATGCTTCCGCAGTTGGGTGGGAGGAGGGGCAGTCGGGCAACGGCGACCCGTCCCCAGGCCAAGCGTCCTCAGAGGAGACTGCCATGGATGGCTGCAGAAATCTGAACCCTGATTTTAAGCCTATTTGAAGACATTTCCATGCCAATTCAAATGCCAACCCTACCCCAGCCCAACCTAGCCTTGCGTTTTGAGAGCCTCACCTTCTAAATTCTGACCCTGGTCACATTTTTAAACCCCAGTTTTCCAGGACCATTTGGAGGGTGGGTGCTGGGGATTGAACTCCTCCATCCCTGGCTTTTATTTATTTATTTATTTTAAGAGGGTCTTGATAAGTGTCCTAGACTGGGCTCAAATTTGCGATCCTTCTTCCTCAGCCTCCCAGAGTGTTGGGTTTACTGCATGCACCACCATGCTGGTTTACAGCGCCTTTTAGTCTAGACCTCATTCCTAACCCAAAATCTCCTGACTTTCATCAGAGCACTCCTTAAATCTGTAGTAACAAACCCTAACTCAACTTCAGAATGAACCAAGGGCAAACTGAAATGTAGATTCACAGACTCAACAAAATAGTTTGCAAAAATAGACAAGAAATGCATGAATATATAATGGGTGTAAAAGATCCCAGTGCTACAAAAATGAAGGTAATAAAGAGTGGACGTTGCCTTTCACCAGCCACCATGTCCCCCTCCCCACTGTCTTCCCACGAGAATTTAACCACCATTTTTGCATTTGAGCATCCTTTCGTGAACAGATTATCACTGTTTCCTGGCACGTGGGGTTTAGATGCTGTCACTGAGCCTGTGCATGGAGAGCCCTGATTCCTTTGGGGGGGTGCACATTACTGAGGATTGAACTCAGGGGCCTTGTGCATGCTAAGCATGTGCTGTACCTCTGAGCTACTCCTCAGCCCTTTTTATTCTGATAGGATCTAAACCTTTAGCAAACGGTATTGCCCAGGCTGGCCTTGAACTCGCAATCCTCCTGCCTCAATCTTCCTTGTAGCTAGGATTACAAGCCACACCTAGACTCCTTTACATTATTGTACATGGTTCCTGGAGCCCAAGGACATTACTTCTCTGATCATGGCCCCCAGCAGAACTGAGAATCTGTTTTGCTCCCTGCTGTATGCCTGATGCTCAGAGAGCACCTGGTATCTGATAGATAGTCTCTCATGTTTGTGTCAAATGACTGATCTATTCAAGAGTCGAGCATTTCCTGTCATGGCGGATTGTCTCCAACCACAGCTATATGTATATGAAGTGGGTAGGTGCAGAATAGACACTGCTGAACTGCCCTTAAAATTTTTTTTCTGTACCAATTTTCACTTCCATCAAGGGTGTAGAAAACGTGTATCCACGCTGATCATTATCAGTCTCTCTCATTTTTGCTAATTTGATGGACAAACAAACCAAATGTGATTTTAATTTGTATTTCTCAAGGACCTATTTGTAGTCTTCT
Source organism: Hystrix cristata (assembly GCA_004026905.1). NCBI lineage: Eukaryota > Metazoa > Chordata > Mammalia > Rodentia > Hystricidae > Hystrix > Hystrix cristata. Next base: position 69,593 of record PVJO010003885.1, on the reverse strand, counting down.
CCAGACTATTTGTTAAGAATTTATTTAACAAGCTGTACAGATATTCCTCATTTAATGACTGACTTCCATTCATATGACTAGGTCATTAAACGAACTGGTCACTAAATGAGAAATTGTGTGTAGTATGTACTTTACAATATTTAGAACAAAGAAATGGTCAAAGAAAGCCCCAACTTGATGACTTTGCTTTTATTTGCATAACTCTTTCATGCAGTGCTGTAATATATAACTACAGTACTGTACTGTACAGACAGTAAAACTTAGAGTTCTTACTGTATAAACAAGGTGTACTGTACAAAAAAGAAAATGAAGCCCTATAAAAAAGGTCATAAGTCAGTGGCTTGTAAGTACAAACAGCACGCCTTGGTCATAAATCGTTAAACAGGCAGGTTGCTAAATGAGGAATATCTGGATAGCATAAATTAGCACTTTTTTGTCCCAGGCCTTCTCTCTCCTCCCTTTCAAACCTTTTTGGCTGTTTCTTTGAAGTTATTTTTCCATTTTTCAAAACATATGTTTAAACTTTGCTTTCTGGATTTATCAGTTTTAGGTAACTACCAGCTGGCTTCCTGTCTTTGAAGGGGAAGATTTAGCACTCCTGTACAACTTTGGGTCCCGTTTGCCCTCTTCCAGATATAGCTGATTCAGGGTTTAGGAAGCAACCTTGACTTTGCCTCACATGATTGCTTCAGTGTTATTCCCTTCTGAAATGACCTTGCACAATTTTTTGTTCTTCATGATGTTAAATAACCCACTTTTCACTTTCTTAGGTTTTTCCGTTTTTATTATGAAATATAAATCATATAGAAGATTATGTAAAAATATATACATTTCAAAGAATAAGCGTTTAATTTTTACAAAAAGAACAAGACCTCAGTCGAGAATCAGAGCCCTGCCAGTTCCTTAGAAATCCCTGTATTCTCATCCTGATTTGGCAGGAGGGGGACTGGGGATCAAACCCAGGGATGTTCCACCCGAGCTACATCCCCAGCACTCTTTAATTATTTATTATTATTATTACTATTTTTTATTTTGAGACAGGGTCTTGCTAAGTTGTCAGGTTAGCCTAGACCTTGAGCTCTTTCTGCCTCAGCCTCCGGAGTAGCTAGAGTTACAGGCAGGCACCACTTTGCCCTGTTCCCATCCAGATTTTTGTGACACATGTTCCTGTACTTTTTATGATCCATGAATGCATTCTTAGACAAAACCTTGCTTAATTTTGCCTATTGATGAATTTAAGAAAAATGGAATCATTTACCTCTGTTCTTTGGGGACGTGCTTTATTTGCTTAGCATTGTGAAATTCACCCGGTTGATGTATGTGCCTTTGGATTGTCTATTTTCATTTTTGCATCATAGTATTTCATTATGCAAACATAGCACAATGTATTTATCCATTTTATTGTTGATGACATTTACTTTGCCTTCAGTGTTTCCCTTTTACAAACAATACCTATAAAACCAATTTTGTCCATATCTCTTGATGTACAGAAAGAATTTTTCTAGGTCACCTATTTATCAGGGGCATTGCTGGGTCAGATGTATGAGTTCAGCTTTAGATAATGCCAAATTATTGTCATAAGCGATTGTAACAATTACATTCCATCAGCGGGAAATTTAAAGCCACTTTGAATTATTACCTTGCCAACTGCTATGATTAGGATAAATGCCCCCCAAAGGCCTATGTGTTAAACGCTTGGTCCCCAGCCCGTTGTGCTCTTGGGAGGCGGTAGGAACCTTTAAGAGTTGAATCCTAGTTAGAAGTTTTCTAGTTACATGGGTTGTTTCCTTGAAGGGGATAAACAGTAAGTCTGTCTGTCTGTCTGTCTCTCTGTTATTTTGTTACAGTAATGGAAAGTTGACTAACACACCAACACTCTACTGATAGACTGATTTTTAAGATTTTTGCAAGTTTAATGGCAGAATCCTATTGCACTGTGATTTTAATTTGCATGTCACTGTTGACAAGGAAGTCAAACATCTTCTCATATGTTTCCTGGCTTTTGGCTTTCCTCTCTTGTGAAGTGTCATTTGAAGTCTTTAACATGTTTCCTGTTCCTTGTTAATTTGAGGAGCTTTATGTCCTGTCGGTACTCATCCTTTGTCAGCTATATTTGTGACAGATACCTTCATTTTCTAAAATCTTTGTAAACGCGACTTTCAAATTTTGGTCTTTTTTTTTTTTTTCCTTTTAGCACTGGGGATTGAACTGGTGGCCTTTACAATGAACTATATCTCTAGCCCTTTTTATTTTTTATCTTGAGACAGAGTCTCATTAAATCTTTAAGTTGCCTGGGCTGGGCTCGAACTTGTGATTCTCCTGCCTCTGTCTCCCAGAGTGCTGGGATCACAGGCTTGTGCAGCCACACCCAGCTCCATTTCGGTCCTTAATCCACATGGAAAATATTCTTGTATACAATGTGAAGTGAAAGTTTAGTTTTACTTTTTCTCCATTTGGATAACCAATTGTTACACTATCATATATTTTTAAAAATCTTTTTCTCTCTGACCTGCATTTCCACTGCCATATATTTATTATTTATGTGTACACAGTCCTGAGTCTGGTCCCTGTTTTATTAGATTCATCTTGTTCCCATAATCCTTTCTGTATGTCATGATCACTAGTCCTCACAAGCACTCTGTGCGTCATTTCCTTAATGGACAAACACATTGGACATTCCATCAGGGATATTCCATCAGGACCATAGATGTACTTGCTTCCTGCAGACATCCTCCTAGAGCTGCCTCCCTCCTGCTTCCATCTTGCCTGATTGATTTCTTGGCATCCTGTACCATTGTCATCGTAGGACTCTCCTTCCCCTCCATCTTATATTGAATCCATGCAATAGAGTATCTTTGTTTCCTTGATTTCCTTTCTCATTTTAGTGTAGTGTTCTTCTAGTAGCTTTCTGAGTCATAGGAGGTGAACGTTGGACAACTTGCATGTCTACAGGTTTTCTTGGTTGATACTTTAGCTTGGTACAGAATTCAGTGTTGGAATAATTTTTCCCTAGGATGCTGAAGGCCTTTTTTAGCCCTTTGTGAAAAATATTTTCCAAAAATAACCAAGGCAACATGTCCAGTTCCACATGTGTTTCTGCAAAACTTGCTACTCTGTCTCCCAGGACAGAGACCTTTTCCTGTCCCCTTGAACTTGAGCAGGTCTTAGGGACTGCTGGAACAAATAGAATGCACCATGACTTTCAAAGCTAGATCATAAAAGGTGATATAGTTTCCTCCTGATGCTCCTCTTAGGACTCTTAGAAAACAGCCTCCAGGTAGTGAAGAAGTCCATGCCCATAGAGGGTCCATGTGTGGGGTCCTGGCTGGTAACCCAGTTAGGATTAGCCCACTGGAATCAACATCAATCCCCAGACATATGAATGAGCAATTTTTCAGATAATTTCAGTCCCCAGACTTTAAATCACTGCTGCTGATGCTGAGTGGAGCAGCAATGTACTGTCCTTGCTCAGCACTATTCAAATGGAGGCTGTGAGCACGGGGAGCCTGTTTCCTCCTAAACTTGCCTTGGAACAGACACTTACGAAATGTCTTCAAAATGAGCTAAAGAGCAGAGGTTCAGGCAAGAGAATTGTAGGTTCAGTCTCAGAGTGGATGACTTAGTAACTTAGTGAGAGGTCTGTCTCCAAAAAAAAAAAAAAAAGTGCTGGAGATATAGCTAAGTGCGAAGGTCCTGGGTTCGGTTCAATCCCCAGTACTAGAACAACAACAAAAAAGCCACTTCCAAGATGTCAGGAGGCAAAGTTCAGACTCCGACAAAGGTTTTCAGGCTCTGAAGCATATAGCAGCTTAGTGACGGCCAGTGATAGTTATCATGTACAGTCACCATCAACTCCGAAGGAGCGAAGGAGTGGGAAAGGGGCAGGAATCTCTTGGAGATCAGCATGGCTGCCCTGCAGGGATTCCTGTCAGCCCAGGACCAGCAGAGGAACAAAGCTCCAGCCCACACAAAGGCGTTGGTGTTCAGGATGGCCTGCCATTTGCTGGCCCACCTGGCTTTCTCTGCCCTGACCACAGGGCCGAGCCGGGTGGGTGCTGGTGCTTGAGCTGAGGAGAGGGTCTTTAGAATGACCACTGAGTGTGTGTGTGTGTGTGCACGCGCGTGTGTATGCACACGGGTGTGTGTGCGCGCATGTGTGTGTGTGATGTCCCAGACTGAATAGCACTAGATTAGTCCTTCAGTCATTCAGGAAAGACTTCATGAGCATTCACCACATGCCAGGCCTGCTGGGAATGAAGCAGGCAACAAAAGAGGCAAAAATCCCTGCCCCCAGAGCTGGCTTTCTCAGGGAGGGAGGCAGACACAGGCAGTCCAGCAGGCACCGGGCCAGAGGGAAAGAGGCAGTGGAGAAAAGTGGAGCTGGGGAGGGGCCGGGGAGGCCCGGATACTGGGGGATGGGAGGTATTTTGTACAGAGTGGGCAAGGGTGGTTCATGGAGACAGGGACCTAGAAGAAGAGAGAGTGTGAAACACCACTCCCTGGGAGCAGAGGACCTCAGGCCAACGCCCAGCAAGGGCCACCCCGAGGGGAAGCAGGGTGCAGGGATGGCAGGTGAGTGTGGTGTCAGAGCCCACAGTTGGCAGGCCTTGTCACTCACTGTTGCATTCTCATATCCTGCACGAGACCAGTGGCAGACAGAGGGGACATGACCTCTCTTGTAGTTTTGAAGGGTTGTCATGGCCGCTGTGTTGAGAAGAGACGGGGGACAGGGGAAGTGAGGAGTCAGATGGGGGCACACACCTGCTGATCCAGGAGAAGGATGCTGAGACACAAAGCAGAGAGGGAACAGCATGGTGGCACAGAGTGGCCAAAGCCTGGATACACTGCAAGTCATTTGTCGGATGTGGATGGTGAGACAGAGGAGCCCATGGGGATGAGTACCTGGGAGGACAGAGTGCCCTGAAAGGGGCTGGAGCTCAAAGCTCTGGGGAGTTCTCATTTTCAGCTTGTGGACCTACTTGTCACTCAGCAGGGCCTCCACTGACCCAAACATCCTACCCTCAACTAATATTTCCTGTGTGGTAGATGTTGGTGGAAAAGATGATGTGGATGTAAATTATTCATGGTGCCCCATTATGTGGACAAAGTGAGTCATGGGCTAGTCCAGACCCAAGGGGATAGAAAAAGAGTCTGCTTCTGGATAGAAGAAGCCACAAGGATTACGGCTGTGCTCTCTCTGTCCTGGCTGCAGCCCTGGAGCAGAGAGAGAGGAGGGATGCATTGATAGTAGTGGTTGGAGATATAGGGCCTGTAAAGTCATGGTGAGGAGTCCCTGGTGCAGTTGGAAGATACTGGCAGGTTTCAAGCAGAGAGAAAAACCTGACCTAATCTATACCTTCTGTGTATATTGGAGGGGTCAATGGTAGATGTGGAAGCCACAGCTCTGTGCTCCAGATGAGAAAGCAGCATTTTGGATGAAGACAGAAGTTCTAGGCAGGGGAGAGATGGAGAGACTCTACAGAGAAGGCCATGGATTGACTGTGGTGTCAGGAAGTGCATTAGTCAGTTTTTCATTGCTGTTACAAAATGCCCAAGGCAGCCAGAGCTTATGAGAAAAGAGGTTTATTGAGCTTCCTGGAAGAAAATAGAAATCTCTTCAAATTTACATTTAAAAAAAAAAACCAAACCACTATCCTGAGAGTGACAGGAATTGTCAGGGGAGAAGATGACAACAGGTTTTCACAACCAGCTGCATGGTGGGTGTCTGTCCAGGCAGACAGCTTGTCAGTCACATCCAAGGCGGCTTCCCCTGGACCTGGGGCAGTGGGAGGGGTTCTCATGGAGCTAGCAGTTTTCTTCTCTAGTCTACAGATAAGGAAATTGAAGCCCAGAGGCACTTGTCAAAACAAGTGATAGCCACACAGCTGGCCAGCCTCCGAGCAGGGCTGGTGTGTTCGGAGCCTCATCTCCTAGATTGTTCTGCTCCCCAGACAGCCAGTGTTCCCTCAGAACTGTTAACGAAGCTTCGTGTTCCTTCTCTTGTGTGCTCTGCGACCCATCTCCAGCACTGCTTGCCCACACCGTCAGGCAGCTCTGGCTGGGTCTTCCACCCGCAGCACCTTGCCAAGTATTACCCCTCAGCCCCCAGTTCCCACAAGACAAAATGGAGATCTGGGCATGTCCACAGCCCCACCCGACTTCACACTGCCCCTTGACGTGCAGGCCGGACTGCCCAGCAATCAGACCCAAGCCTCCTGCTGGCCCTCCTCTCGGACTGCAGCTCCGGGTTCTATTTTCTGTACAAACAGCCTCTCTCATGGAAGGTATTGTGACTTTTCGTCTAATGAGTGTGGCCCTTCAAGAGCCAAAATTCTGGCTTCCAACTACCTAGGTTCAAATCGTGGCTCTATACTCATAACCGACACAACAGGATGGTGAGAGTAGCTGCTTCTACCATCGTGCAGGAATTAAATGAGGTGATGTGTGTTAGGCCCTCGGAACAGAGTGGCCTGGACTGAGGTGAATCCTGCTAAGGCTCCTGCTAAGGATGCAAACCTCAGCTGATTGTGCCATCTCCAACTGTCCTCTTGGCTTCTACCGCACCTCAGCTGCATGTTCTACTTTTTGGTGAGCCAGCTGGAGAGATCCTTTAGAGTATAAATAATTTAGCCAGCAAAAGAAAAGATAGGTGGTAGGAAACAGGGAGATAGACCTTATGCAGATGGGCAGGGTTTCTAGAGATGGAGGGAGAAGGGAGGGAGGAGAAGTTAAAAGGATTGAACTGCGATATGTATGTATACCAACCTCCCATGATAAATATATTCATCTAATAAAAAAATTTTAAAAAGAGGTAAGTCAGATCCTACCATCTCTCTGCCCAAAACCCTCCAGTGGCTCCTGCTCCTTGCAGAGTAATGTTCTCTGCAAGGCCGGGGAGGTCAAGTGTCAGCTGTCCGACATCTTTTCCTTTGACTCTCTGTGCTGCTACAGTCACCCTGGCCTCCTCCCTGCTTCTCTACCATCTTCTCTTTTCTGCTGCCTCAGGACCGTTGCATCACCTGCTCTTTCTTCCCTTATGCCACCTTCGAGACTGCAGTCACCTTTTGGACAAGGCCTGCTGCCACAAGCCTGTTCCAGGCTGCAGCCCATGTCGGAGGCCTGCATCTGTGAGCACCATCACCCGGCTCTCGTTGCTCTCCCTTCTGATATTCTGTATCATCAGCTGTCCAAGCCAGCGGTTTCTCTCCTCCCCCAGTGGCACATAAGCTTCCTGAGGGCAGAAGTCATTACACATGGCTGCGACTCTGAGTGAGGGGTGACTGAACAGGGCACGTCAGACGAGCTGAGTGCCTCTGAGAATGTGGCGTCTCGAGCCCTGACCAAGCCTGTCTGAGAAGGAGGCTCAAGTCTGTCTTGCTAAACTGCCAACCTGTCACATGGACCTGAAGCAGGCACACATCTGAGAGACATTCCACGGAGGGCGAGGCCTGCACCCCAACCCCTCATCTGACGGTCGCACACCCCAGCACGGACCACAGACCACATCCGGCTGGTCTCTCCAACAGTGGCAAAACGCCCAGTGCTGTCTGAGAAACTCTTGTAAAAAGTGGCCAAAGGCATGGAAGAAAGTTCCTGCCAGGATCAGACCAGATAAAGGCCCATTTCCAGTGGCTGAGAAGGTCTCAGACTTGAGGAAGGATGATGGCCTGTGCCTGGGTGGGAGAGGAGGGGGACTGGCATCTGGAGGCAGAAGGGTGAGACCATGGTAGGGCCAGGGCCACGGACAGGGTGATAGCAGCACCACAGAGCCCCGCCCAGCTTCCTGTTGGTCTTGGCTGCAAGCAAGCCTTCTCTCTCTGCCTCATGGTCCCCATTCATCCCTGTGCTGGACCCTTGACTGACCATGCTCTGGGCACTCTGGCTTTCTCTTAGCCAGTCTTGGCTCAGGACCTTTGCACATGCTAGGCTCTAGGCCAGGAATGTTCTGGTATCACCCTCAGCCTAGCTGGGCCCTCTCAGCCTTTGGGCCTCCACATCCATGCCCTCCTCAGTAAAAGCCTGTCATGGTCTGTCTCCTCTTCTGCCTGACTTACTTCACCAACTTTATAGTTATATCCCCTTCTATTTATCTAAGTTCCTGGAGCAAGAACTGCATTGCCGGCTGCCCTTTCTCCAGGGCCTGTAGCAAAGCCAGCACATGGCGATTATATCACTCACCCTGCCACCTTGATGCCATCTCTTCCTTTGCCCGAAGCCAGATCCTCACAGGCAGGGCCCACAGCAGTGGAGGGTGTCTTCCAGGGGTCTGGTGCTCCTCTCCTCCCTCTCGAGGACACCTCCTCCAGGGAGCCCTCCCTTCCCACTGCCCCTGACCCTCAGTGTTGGTCTCATGAAGGAGTCCCTGGGCTCAGTAATTTAAAGGCCTGCCACCGTGCCCCACCTCTCAAAGGTTCCACCACCTCCCAACAGCACTACCCTGGGATCAACTCTGTGACACCTTCATCCCCCTGTGGGGAACATTTACGATCTAATGTGGTGGTGGTGGTGAACCTATGGCACGCATGCCACAGGGAGCTGTTTGTTATCATTGAACGCTCTAAAAGTTTCGCCATTCCTGATCTATACTACAGCCAGCACTCTGGGAGGCAGAGGTGGGAGGATTTCAAATTCAGTCCCAGTCTGGGGAATTTAACAAGACCCTGTCTCAAAAATTAAAAATACAAAAGGCTGGGGATGTGGCTCAGTGAAAAGGCTCTGAGTTCAATCCCCAGTAAAAGAAAAAACAACAACAACAACAAAAATCAGAACTGTAGCAGGGTTTGTACCCTCCTCCTCCTTGCCCGGCCACCTTTCCACCGACTTTTTTAGTTACTCCAGGCCCTCTCGTGGGAGCACCTCTGCTCCTGGGTCCCCAACCTGCCAACTATCCCCAGAGCCCTGTCACTCAATTCATTTCTGTTCAGCCCATTTCAGTGTGTTCCCTTTTCCTTTGGAGACACTAATAGATACATCTTAGCAGGGATATATTTCTAGTTGTGACAAAATGCACATAAGCTAAAATATTAACTTCATCTTTTTTAAGTATATAGTTCAGTGGCCTTGAGTATATATATTCACAGTGTTGTACAGCCATCACCAACACCCACGTTCCCAAACTTTTCATCTTATAAAATTGAATCTCTGTCCCCTTTAAGCCCTAACTCTCCATTCCCAGCCCCCAGCTCCTAGAAGTTGTCATTCTATTGTCTATCTCTATGAAACTGACTAGTCTAAGCACCTCATAGAAAAAGAATCATATAGTACTTGTCATTTTGTGATCTGCCACTTTCTCTTATCTTAGTGTCCTCTATGTTGTATCTTGTATCAGAATTTCCTTCCTTTTGAAGGCTGAATGATAGCCCATTGTCTGTATAGACTCCCTTTTGCTTATCCACTCCCCTACACGTGGACATCTGGGTTGCTTCCACCGTTGGCAGTCATGACTGATGCTGCTGTGAACATGGAAGTGCATGGCAGCCCTCTGCAGGATAGCAAAGCAGTCTTTTTAAAAACACAAATCTGATCAATTCTCTCCCTTGCTTAAACAAGTTAATGGATTTCCATTGCTCTGAGAACACCAACGCAAATCTTTATTAGGATCTTCAGTCCTGTCCTTAAGATGCCACTCTCAGTCCGTTAGTGAGTCACAAGTAAATTTAGTGGAAATGGAGCAAAGAAGAATGGAAGGGTGGAGAAGACATCAGCACTCACTGCAGGGAGTTGGGAACAGATGATTTGTGAAGTTTTATTTCCATAAAATACATGTTGGTTGAGCCCATAGATTTCTTAGTAGGGGATGTGACAGGGTGGCCTCCCCTTACTCTACCCCCAATCTTTGTCTTCCTGGCTCTCTGTCTCAGCTTCCTGCCAGATACTCACACACGCAGGCTGTTCCTTGCCTAGGGGGCCTTGAATCTGCTGTCCTTTCTACCTGGCTTGCCCTTCGGTCTGCTCTTCCTGTCTCCGCCTTGGCTCCAATGTCACCTCCTCTGAGAAGCCCTCCCTGCTGGACCCACCACAAGCTGCTTACCTCTGTCATCTTGTTGATTTTGTTATGAGGTCTATGGGGATAAAGCTGCCGCTTTGCTCTCAGCTCTCAGGCTAGTCTGGGCTGGTGGCTGGTGCTTCATGGGCCCTCCCTAAAGAGCTGGTGAAGAACTCTGACTGACCAGTCCCAGAACTTACCATCATCACTGCTTGTCATATCCATTGACTTGGCCCCACGCTCATGCGCGCTGATATAAGCTTCAGGAAGGTAGACCCTCACCACCATGTAAGCCTGGATCAGTACCAGGCATGCTATGGGTGCTCAATAAATGCCTGTTGAATGAATGAGTGGATGAACTGCATTGGTAGCTAGGAACAGAGAGATTTCAGGGACTAGAATCCCCAAGATAGTGCACACTTGGCAACTCTGGGTGGGTGGGGACTCAGTGATGTATTTGTGAGTAGGGATGGCTCAGCTTCCCTCGGGGACCAGACCTGCAGACCCTTTTTTTGAGCCTCACCTCTGGGGTGCTTGGCCTGGGTTCCACAATCCGCTGGGTCAGCACTGACATACTGCAGGGTCCAACACAGTGTCTTCAACCTGACACCTGCAGTTTCCCAAGTGGCAAGTCTGTGCTCAAGGTAGAAGGAGCTTCAGTCCATCCTCTGCAGCCTGCGGAAGGCACTGTTGCAGTAGCCCTCTTTGCTCTTCCTCACAGCTCCTTGTCTGAGTACTCAGATAGCAATGCCTGTTGTGAGACTGAATGAAGTGATGTGCTTTGCAATCGACCTGATGTAGTTTGACAGAACTGATAATAAATCATCTCTGATTGTGGAAGTAGGCATGATCACTGACCCAGATAATGGGAGAAGCACAGAGATCCTCACTCATAATGGCTTGCTTCCCAGTGAACCTTCTGGCCTGGGGTGCACTCTGGGTTCTCTTGTGATGAGCAAATAACTCTGGCAAAGGTTACGCATGAGGCTCAGCCTTGGGGTAACAGGGGACTCTTCCCTTCTTGCAGGTGGGGACAGTACAACAGTCCCACACATTCTAGGGAGGGTGCCAAGGGGGAAGGGCAGGCAACCAGGCCCCCACCTAGTCTTGATTTGCAGACATAGGTTAGAACCACATATGCCAGATTAAGTTTCTGCTGCATTAAATAGGCAGATGAAAACATTAAACCACAAAAGCCTCGGAAAGTCACTACTCTGTGTGACTATGTATGTGAGTGGAAAAGTGTCCAAATACATATATAACCTTGAAGGAAAGGGATTTTCTAAACAGAATACCCAGAGAAGAATCCATAACTACTGTACATTTTGCCACAGGGGTATAAACTAATTCTGCAACTCCAAAAACATCAGTGGCCACCAAGTGTAAGTGTCATTCCTATGCAAGCAGTTCATACCCCATAGTGAGCGAAAGATCCAGACCCCATAGCAAGGAGAGGGCAGATACAGGCACACCGCGAGAAACTCCAACTGCCAGTTTGAGGGCTTACGAGGGCTGGGGATTTTGCTCAGTGGTTAGAGTGTTTGCCTAGCAAGCACAAGGCCCTGAGTTCGATCCCTGACACCAAAAATAAATAAATGAATAAGCTTATGAAAATGCTTGAACTTCACCAATTGTCAAAGAGCTACACATTAAAACAGTGACTTCTTTTTTAACTTGTCATATTGGTCAAAACTGATAAAAAATGTGTCACTTTTTATAGATTATACATTTATGATAAATATATTTATTATTCCAGTGCTGACAGGGACTTGGGAAATGAGCATCCAGATCCGTGGAGGACAGAGATCTACATTAATGTAATTTCTAGAGGGCAACTTGGTCCCAAATACCTGTTCTAAAAATACCCTTTGACGCACAAATTCTGCTTTTCAAATTTCTCCTCCCATTATAGTTCTCTTTCAAATTTTTTTTCAAATTTCTCTTTATAGAGGTTGGGGGTGTAGCTCAGCAGTAGAATGCATGCTTAGCTTATGCAAAGTTCTGGGTTCCATCTCCATCACTGCAAATAGAAAAGTAAGATAAGTACAAGGTATGATCAGATAATATGGTGAATATTTAAATCTTCTAAAAATGTGTTACAGTAAAAGACACATTGCCATTAATTTTCCTCAGAATATTCCCCTTTGCTTTGAATACACTTATCCTATCATTTTTACCACTTTCTGAAGCAGTTGTGAAAGTCTTTTTTGTGTCTTTTGTTGTGTTGTCATAGCTGCCTCAATGTCCTGAACTGATATAAAAACGTTTACATTTCATATTCATTTTGTCTTTGGGGAAGAGCCAAAAGTCACATAGTGCCAGATGCAGTGGATAAGGTGGCTGAGGACACACAGTACAGTAATGTTTTTGTGAGTCTTCCTTTCCATTGGATATCACTCAGCAGCAGCCTTCACCGTATTTTTGATCACCTTTGTAATGACATTCACAAAAAAGAGGACTTCCAAACCTGCATCAGAAAGTGGAAAGAATGATGTGATAGGTGTGGTCAAAGTCAGGGGGAATATTTTCAGGAGAATTAATGGCAACGTGTGTTTTACTGTAATAAATTTTAAAACTGTTATTTAAACATTCACCATGTTTGCGATCATACCTTATATATAATATGCTCTTATTTTTGTAATAGAGCAAGAAAATGTTAATGATTATCAGTGATTTTCTTTTCATAATTGTCTGTAATTTCTGACATTTTGAGCAAGGAGAACATTTATTTTTATACTCATAAAGAAGTTATTTCAAAATAACATACTAAGTTGCACAATCAAAACATGCAACAAACCCTTATTTTATTTCTCATGATAAAAGTAATACATATTCACTGTAGAAAGTCTGCAAAAGATAAATACATAAAACTAAAATGAGCTATCACTTGTGATCCCAGTACGCAATGTAAATATTTAAAAAGAATTGCTGTAAATATATTTGTATTCTGTATTTATTTCTGTTTCCATTAATACACATTTTTCTTTACACAATCTGATATAGAACAGTTCTTATATAGAATTTTGTGTCCTACTTTTTTAAACTTTAACTTTTATTGAGTAGCCTTTTAAACACCTGATTTAAATACACAATTGAGAGTCCACTACATGAACCGGGCACAGTTATGATCAATTTTCTCTCTATTTTCTTTTTTTGCGGTACTAGAGATTGAACCCAGGGATGCATCCCCAGCCCTTTCTTGTACTTTTTATTTTGAGACAGAGTCTCACTAAGTTGCTAAGTTGCCCAGGCTGGCTAGAATTTAAAATTCTCCTGCCTCAACCTCCCAGAGCACTGGGAGTACAGGCGTGCACCCCCCATCAGCTTCAGTTTTCTTTTTGTTAGACATTAATCATTTGGCAATTTTTCTCAAATATAAGTAATGCTCTCCCATTAACACTGGAAAGGCAAGTTTGTGCATGAATCTGATAATTTCTTTGAATTGCTTTCCCAGATGTAGATTTACCGGCTCAAAAGCTATGTATATAGTACAAGAGTGCTTGTTGGAAATGTAGCAGTTTAATCTCTTTCCAACAACATTAAAACTTTAAAATATCCTTCCCAATTGGATGAAAAGGGTATCTTGTTTTAGTCTGCATATCTTTGACTAGTAGGTTGAAAATTTCCCAGTAAAAAGACTGGTCCTTTGTGTAGCCTGTCTTCATTCTACTTGAGCTGCGTTTCTCCTGGTACGTTCTGAAGTGACTAGGAATTCCTCCACAAATCTAGCAAGTGGCTAGCACGAGGCAGGTTGAATGGTGCCACCTCATTGCTCTCTGAGTCCCCTCCTTATAAGTGAAGCTGCCCTGTGTGTGTTGGACAGTGGTCACACCTTTGGTTCCTTGTGGGCCGCTTAGAGCCCAGTGACAGCTGGTGATCTCTGTTTGCTGGGCTTAAAGGACAAGCACCTTAGGGAAAGGGACTGGAACCTCGAGTTGGCCTGAATAACATGTATTAAACATCAAGGACTTTAACCAGGCCGGAGTGACTAATTAACTCCCAGTCACCCATCAACGCTTGCCAGGCAGATTCAGCTGGGGAGGGCAGGCTGGGGCCAGGGTGGTGGTTTGGGTCTGTCTTCACTGCTAAATGTGAATGCAATTCCTCTTCAGTACACACTGAAGCCTTGACTGTGGAATTTTTCTCAAATAATTTCCATCTGTCATTTTTCTTCGGATCCTCAGGCATGTCCATTCTGCTATTCATCTTTTGGTCGTGTTTGCATGAATACCATTCAGTATCATATTGCCAAGAATTCTTTCTCTCCTATTTTCTGAGGACCCCTCTTTCATAGTGGTTGGTTCCTGTTTTATAGATTCATTAAGCTTGTGGCCATAACAATAGCACCTACCTCATGGGGAAATTATGTGATTTAAGGGAAGTGGAATTTGTTTAGCACTTGAAACAGCGCCTGACATACAGTGACCACTCATAACTTCCGTGCCTGGTATACAATGAGTGCTCACTAAAGTTACCTATTGTACTAGGTGGGAATCCAAAGAAGCTTTTCCAAGACAATTTGGAAATTTGAGAGTTGCATCCATGGCTTCCGGTATTTTGCCTGCTTCCTGCCTCCTACTATAGCTTGAGCCTGATTCCTTCTGTCCTTTCCCAAGGCAGTGGGTATGGACATTTCCACATCACAGAAAGTTCTTCTGGACAGCACTGCTCTAGAATTTTACCCAGTCCGTTGCACAGCAAGGCTAGGTGTTTCAGGGATTGCTGAGATGACTAAGAAATAGCCCTGACTCCGAAGAATGCATTGTTGACTTATCACATGCAGATCCTCTTTCACTGATGTTGAGGCTGTGTCCCAATAAACCATTGTAATGTGACAACATCGGAAGTTCAAAATGTATTTAATACACTTAACCCTCAGAACATCCTAGCTTAGCAGCAGAGCGAACTGTAGCCTAAACATTGTTACCATTGTGATCATGTGTTGCTCCTGCCCAGTATTTTGAGAGTTGACTGCGTATTTTTAGCCTGGGAAGAGACCAAATTTCAAAACATTGTTTCTATTGAATGCATCATTGCAAAGTTAAAAAATTGTCAGTGGCCGCTGGTATTAAGGACTTTCAGATGGTGGGAAGATAATGTGACAAACAGGATGGACACACTTCTTGCTTTCACAGAACTTTTTGTCCTGTGAATGTCTCTCTTAATAAATACTCAAAATATTGTTAGCTCAAACAAGCTGGACTTTCAATTTTCAATCCCCTGAGAACCCACACTACTGAGGTGGTTCTGTGTCCAGAGGCTGTCTGGATCTGTATTCTGTCTCCCTATGGCGCCCCATTCTGCCTGGTATGAGCCTCGTCTGCCCATCCTTGAAGGTTCCCTGGGCCTTCGAAAGTTCATCCCTGCACCCACACTGTAACCAGCACAGAGGAGGGGAGGAGAAGACGCAAACCCAGGATGTGCTCTATATATTGTCTGCTCGGCCTGTGGGTCAGCTGCAGGGAAACTGGGAAATGTGATCTTTCTTTGGGACAGTTCTGTGCTCTGCTGAGAATTGGGAATTCTGAAAAGGGGAGAATGGGTAGTACAGGACTGGAATTTCTCATTATGGGAGACAAGCATTAAATAAATGAACACACAAAAAATGGATAATTATAAAACTTGAGAAAGAGAGGTACTGACCATAAAGGAGGTCAGGGAAGTGCCATTTGAGATCTGACCTAAAGAATGAGTAGGTGTTAACTGGGAAAGAGGAGGGGTGAAAGTGTTCCAACAGAAGAAGCAGCAGTGCAAAGTCCTTCGGCCAGGAGATGCAGAGCACAGTCAGGAATTTAAGAGGGCTGGTCTAGAGGAGGATTCACAGACAGCTCCTTTGGACAGGAGGAAGAAATCCCTGAGAATGGGAGGAGTTGCGACTGGGAGTCAGAAACTTCTACTTGGAGCCAGGCACTTTTCTAAAGTTTTGTATGTACTAATTCACTTAATCCTCCAGCAACTCATGAGGTAGCTACTTGGGTCCATTCTCATTTTCAGAATAGCAGATGCCAAGAAGGAATTAGAGTTGCCAGAGATTTGTGTGGAGTAGGCTCAGATGGGCAGAGCTTCAGACCTGCATGCATGTCTGACAGCTAAGAGAAGGGAGAGGAGCCTTGGTTTGCAGTGCATCTAGGAGAGCATTTTGGCACACTGGGCAGAGAAACCCAGAGCTCGGACTGCCCATGGAGGAGCCCAGTGTGAGACAGCAACAGCTGGGAAAACTCTGCCACGCTTGGTCCTTAGCTGGAGCACCAAGGAAAAGCACAGCCACCTGGGAAAGCTACACTGGATCTGGAGGTGTGGCTGCTGGAGGTCTTCAGTCAGCATCTCTTCTCACAGCATCACTTGGTGGGAATCTGAGCAAGACACCCCATGGTGAAGGCACTATGAGGGTTGTCCCAATTCTACAGACAGGGATGGTGGACGAGAAGGGACATGACTGGCCAGGTGTCATACAGACAAGAAGTGTCAGGATCTAGGTTTGAATTCAAGTAGTCTCCTTGCTTGGGGCAGTCCAAGACAAAAGGTCCAGGGGCTGGGGATTTAGCTCAGTGATTAGAGTGCTTGCCTTGCAAGCACAAGGGCCTGAGTTCGATCCCCGGCACCACAAAAAAAAAAAAAAAAAAAAAAAAAAGAAAAAGACAAAAGGTCCTCCTTGGGATGGGACAAGTGGGAGCAAGTGGACAATTAGCAAGGGTCATGTCAGGCAGAGGTCTGAATGCCACAGTAAATTAGGACGTGGGAGCTATGGAGAGTTCTTGGCCAGGAAGACCCCTCTGGCTGGTAATGCATATTCTGCTGTGTGAGGGTGAAGGAGGTTGAGTTGGTGGGGTGGGCAGCATGGGCCTCCACCAGTGGATGAGCCCTGAGATCAATAGGCTTGAACCACTGGACATGGGTCTGGTGAGTTGGCACTGGGGTTGCTGTTGACTTGAGGTGCCTGGATTCATTTATGTCCCCCCTACAAATTCACAGATTAAAGTCCTAATGCCCAGTGCCTCCAAATGCAGCTTTATTTGGAGAAAAGGCCTTTAAAGAGGTAATTAAGTTACAGTGAAGTCTTTGGGGTGGTTCCTAATCCAATATGATGGGTGTCATTATAAGAAGAAGAAACAAGGAGATAGACACACACGGGGGCTAACCATGTAAGGACACAGGGAGAAGAGGGCATCTACAAACCTAAAAGAGAGGCCTAAGTGGAACTTACCCTGCAGCACCTCGATCTTGACTTTCCCCCTCCAGAACTGTGAGGGATTCCTACCTGTCTATGGGGTTTGTTTTGGCAGTCTCAGCAGGCTCACACACCATGGGACAGGGTCAGCTTGAGAGGTTCAGGTTTGGACCCTTTCACTTTGCAATGTCTATGAGGCACACAGGGGAGATTCCAGGGCATGGGGCTAGGGTGAGGCCAAGGCTGAATGCCCTGAGCTCATGGATACAGTCTATGCTGCAAGAAATATCAGCGCTCTACAGCTAAGAACTCCTGTGATCAGTGAAGGCAGGATCTCTGACAGGCTTGTGTGTATCCTCAGGACAAGTCCTGCAAGGCCCAGTACCTCATTCAAACCAACCTTGTTTGGGGGTGTTCTTGGCGCCCGCTGTGGGCTCAGCTATGTACTCATGCCCACCACTCGGGCCCCAACACCACTTGCAGTTCTGACAGGCAAGTGTATGTGGGCCACACCTTAATTGTAGCATTGAGACTCTGTGTGGTCCTTGTGAGTGACATGCTACCTCTCCAAGCGGCATGTTCTCTTCTACAAAGTGGGGATGTACCAACAACTGCTCAAGGCATCATGAAGATAAAAGGAATGTTTGTTTACAAAGGGCTTGAAATGCACTGTGCATGTTGCCTTATGACCTAAGGGTTGGGGGGTTGTTAGTGGTTCTCTCCTCCCTGGCAAGAAATCCAAACAGTAGACTCTCCCCACTCTATTGGCAGACTTTTCCTCCCCTGGTGTGAGTAAATGCTGTATCCAGTGGCTCAGGCAGCTCTTCCACTAATTAGGATGCCAGTGCCCTCATTTCTTCATCCATTTGTTCATTTACTAATTCAGCACAAACTTAATGAGCCCATGCGGTATTCTGGACAGTGTGCTGTGAAGGACAGGTAGGACTGATCCAGCCTAGGGTAAGGGGTAAGGTTGCTGTGGGACTATGTCCCCAAAAGAGTTAACTTTGAGCCTCTATCTGAAGGGTGAATGGAGCTAACCAGGCCAGTGCGGATATTGGGGGAACAAACACAGGCTGCAGAAACTATTTGGAAGATGTTTAGGTCCTTTTCTATAAAATCACTCTTCTGATTTCTCCAGTGGCCAACTCTTTTACCTGTTTGAAGTATGCTCCCCCACCCTATTTAATTTCTTTCAAACTGACCTTGTTTTCTCTAAGTCTTTCTGAAATTCATTAATTCAATAATTGGGCACTTACTGTGTGCTTGGTGCTGGAGATAAGAAGGAACAGAAATTACTGCTCTAGTGATTGAAGGAGAGAGAGTAAACAAAATAAAATATATTCAATAAATTAGAAGATAATAAGCAGTACAAAGAAGAAAAGTTAAACGGGGTAGGGAACTAAGAAACATCAGGGGGCATGTTTTAGATTGGACAACTAATGCAGGGTTCCCTAAGAGGCTAAGGTTTGAATAAAATGTGAAGGAGGCGAAGGAGCCAAGTGAATTCGAGGGAAAGAACTTCTCCAGGAGAAGGAAGAGCAAATGCGAAGGTCCTGAGGTGGAACCTAGCATGTCTGAAGGATCACAAGGCAGCCTCTGTGTTTGGAGTAGTGTGAGCAAAAGAGAGAGAAGAGAAGAGATGGTTGGAAATGGAATGGAGGGCCACATCCTGTAGGATACTGAAGGTGGCCATGAAAGCTCGGGTTTTACCTACTCTGAATGAGGTGGGAACCACTGGAAGTTTCTGACCCAAGAGAGACATGATCTGACTCAGGTTTAAACAGGATCATCTTGGCTAATTTTCAGTTTCTGGACAGTTGGGCCCTCTTCCTGTGTGCCGAAGCTGCTAAGGCTGTAAGGATGTATTTGTAAGATGCTTCTGACCTTTCCCTGCACTCTCTCTCCGGGGAGGGAGGAGATGGGAGACCTTGGATTGAGGGTATGTGAAGAATGAAGAACCTAAGGGAGACAGGGAGGATGGAGAAGTGCTTTGGTCATGCCTGACCCTGCCCTGCTCAGAGACAAAACAGTAACTGAACTTCACAAACTGCTGGTTCTTCTCTTTAAAAAGACAAACACAATCCACCTGTTCTGCCCATACAAGTCAGATGGCCATAATGCTGCAAGTGGCCATGAACTTCTGTAAACTAGAAAGCTTATCACCATCCTCATCCCCCACATAGGTCTCCTCCAAGTCCTCTGGCCCAGTCTTGGTTTGGCTGCTGGTGGTAATAGGAGCTGCAGCCCTGGCACTCACTTGAAGAGAGGGTCTCTAGATCCTGGTCAAGCCAGCCAAGACCCACTGGCTACAAATTCCCACTCTAGCCATGTCCTCTAAAGAAGCAGGGAAAGATGCTCCTCACCTCCCAGTGCCATGGGGAAAAGGAAGTCAGTGCCGCAGAAGGGGCTCTCTGTACACGTGCCCTGGGGTGTCTGTAAAATGCTCTCTGGGGCAGGCTTTGTCTCATCCTGTGCCTCTCCCTTCCAGCTATGTGACTGGGGAAGGTGTGTGCCCTCTGAGCAGGTTTCTTCATCTGTAAAATGCTTAGCTGGGAATTCAACTAGAATGTGGGCAAAAGGGCACAGCAGGTACATGGTGCCCATAGTTCACGTGTTTGCCCTGGACAAACCAGTCTCAGCTTCCCTCTTCTCACCTCTAAGCAGGCACAAAGGCATGTCAGGATTGCTTTGGATTAGAAAGGTGGGTGAGCCGCCTTTGCAGGCAGGTAAGCACCGTGCAGTCTTCAGGAAGCTGCCCCAGAGGCATACCGCCAGTGGTCTGAAGTAGGGGGCCAGCAAATCTCACTCAGTCCCAGGAGGCCAGGGTGGGTAGCACACTTTCGCGAAGGTGACTCAGATTGTTGGGCGGAAAACCAGTACCGTATTTCACCGACAATACGTCCCCTTAGTCAAATTCCTTACTTTATCTGCCTTGAACAGGAAAAACAGAGGCTTGTACCACGCTGAGGGTAGTAATGGGGTAGCGCAGACAGATCCAGCCCACCAGGCCCTACGGCGACCACCTCCGAGTGGACTGCACTTGAGGACCACCTCTGGGCTCTCCGTGGGTCCTGAGGCCAGTCTCACGTTCTCACCTGGGGACCAGACTTTAGAAGCGGACCCTCGTGGACACAGCGAGTCCACGAGACAGGCAGGGAGATGGCTGAGGGCCGGGGGCTGGCAGTGGGTTCTGTGAGCGCAGGCCCACTAGCACCCCGGCTCGGAGCACTAGCAGGGCTCTCACTCACAAGCAGCACCCGCGCGGCGGAGGCGGGGCCCGGGGCGGGGCGGGGCCGTGACGCGCGACGCTGGCCAATGAGGCGCGCGCCTGAGGCCGAGCCTCCTGCGAGCCTTCTCGGCGCCCGCGGCGTCACGTGAGCCGCGGGGAGTGAGCGCGGAGAGCGGCGGGCGGCCGGCCGAGTGCTCAGCCGCAGCAACCCGCGGGCCAGCGGGGCGAGAGAGCTCGGGACCCGCCGCGGCTCGGCCCGCGGCCGCCGCCGGACCCCGGAGCAGGGCCGCCAGCCCCAGCTCGGCACAGGCCGCGGGGCCGCAGCACCGCCGGGGCCTGGCCGCCGGCCAGGCTAGCGCCAAGTTCAGGTGGGAGAGGCGCGGCGGGGACGGACGGCGGCGTAGACGCGGTCTGGGGTGACCAGGGGGCTGGCCGGAACGCGGGGAGGTGGCGCTGCCGTTCTCGGGCTGCGCCGTCCCGGGCTCGGCGCGAGTGCCGGGGGAAATGTGGGAGGGGCGGGGAGGGGTCGGCCGCGCCCGCGAGGGTGACCCCTAGTTGCCCCCACCGCCTTCCCCGGAGCCCGCTGACTGAGCGCCCGACCCTGCGTGTCCGTGGCGCGCGTTACGCGCCAGCCCTCCCATATGGCCGGCGCCCGACTGGGCCTGGCGGGAGGAGGGGGCGGGAGGACGCGTTGACCGGCCGGGGGGAGGGGCGGGGAGCCCCTGTGGCGGAGGGGTTACTCTCGGTCACCGCCGCGGTGGCGGGGAGAGGGGGCACGGACCGAGGGTGAGTGCCCAGCGGGCAGCGCTCCAAGGCTTTACGAAGAGGTCCGACCCGGCTTCCCCACGCCTTCCTCTCCCATGCGCGTTCCCACTCTCGCGTGGGCGCCCACGCGGCTCCGAGCGCGAGCGCTTGGCGGACACCCGCACGGCCACATCAGCCGCCTCGCGCTGCCCCCCCCCCCCGCACACGCAGCCACAGGACATGAACTCACACCCTTTTGCGCACACGCTCCGTTCACAAGTCTCGCGCTCCGACCCCCCTTCCCACGCACAGTCTCCCGGCTCTTTAGACCCAGTGTTACCAGAGAGATGGCTCCGGGGGACAGCGGCGGGGGCAGAGGAGAGTTTACTGCCCCCGACGTTGCCGTCCAGTTCCCTCTTCCCTCCCCACTGTGCTGTTACCCATGGAGCGCCACTCTTCAGTAGGGTAGAGGGGCTGTTTTTTCCCATGGTCCCACGAAGGCGAAGGTGACAAGACCCCCAAATGTCTGAACTCTTCAGATATCTTGTCTCCCAAGGGCAGGGTGGCCCGTGAGGAGCTTCCCCGCTGCTCTACAGGTGCGAGAATGGAAAGATTTGGCGAGTTTGGGGCCTGCGGGTGGCTCAGGGAATGGAGACTCTTATTTTGAAGGGCAGTCCCCACCCGCCACCCCCGTGATTTGCACGCTGACCCAATGGCAAGCCCTTGGCCGGCGCTGGGCTTGTTATCAATTACATGTTGTTCCTGCAGCCGCTGTGTCCCCGCGAGGATAAACAGCCGGCCTGGCTGGCCCAGGGAGGGGGCGGAGTCTAGCGGCCGGCCAGGGATGGTGCCCAGAACAGCTTGTCCCCTCCCCCTGCACACTGCTTGCGCCACGTGCTGCTGTTTTTTTAGGACCTGGGACGTCTTCAGCCCTGGCTTTCCCTCTGTTTAATGCCAACTCCCCGGGAAGTCCTAGGACCCGTCTTTCCGGCCTCAGTACTTAAGTATCCTGTCTTGGGGTCATGCAGCCGTGCACTAAGATCCTGTTGCTTGGCCCCGACTGTCTCACTCCTGGCTCCTAGTATCACCCTTCACACACTTCCACTCATTCAGCAAATTCTGCCAGGCCATTTTTGACTCTGGTATTAAAGCCTTGGACTGTACAGTCAGAACAGCTTATATTCTGGTGAGGAGGTAGACAGGCAGCAAAGTTCACAAACACGTAACCAAGATAGTTTCCCACATTAGCGCTTGCTAGGAAGAATATAATATGGGCTGGTGTGACAGTGACTTCTGAGCTGAGCTCTAAGGAGACCCCACCTGGAGTGCCCAAGGAAGAATGACTCACACAGAGGCACCAGCCAGGACAGTGCCTCATGGTGGGTGAGGGGTGGGGCAGTCAGGATGGCTGGATGAGTAGGGCCCAAGTGCTCTGGCTGCCTTGAGGAGATTGGGTCTTTGTTGTTGTTTTGTTTTGTTTTTTGAGACAGAGTCTCACTGTGTAGCCGGGGCTGGCCTCAACTTTGTGACAATCCTGCCTCAGCCTCCCAAGTGCTGGGAGATTGGGTCTTACTTCTTTGGAACCTTATCGGAGGGCTTTCCTTCCACTCTCACCCAACTATATACCTATTTCCCCCATTATTTCTTTTCATATCATTGTATGTATCTTTACGTACAATTTCTATCTTTAAAAAGTAAGGACATTAAAAATATGTAGCCAAAATACCATCATCACACTCTTAAAATACTAGTGGTATTGCTTAATATCATGAAATACTCAGTTGGTGGGCACATTTCAGGGCAGGTTTTAAGCAGGCCTGTTCTGGGTCCCAGGAGGGTTGGAGGCCCCCTGAATCCTTAGCATCCCAGCAGGGGCAGAGAGACTACTTTTTACCACATGTGCAGGCTGGTCCTTGTGGCCTGAACTGACTGAGCACACAGGTGTGTGCAGAGCAGGTAATAAGTCAGCCGCATGTGCGTGCTTATTGGAGGCTCACAGACTGAGATGGACACGGAGGGGTTGTGCCACCTGCCTGAGGTGCCCCAGCTGATGGTTGCAGACAGAACAGAACCACTGCTCAGATGCCTAGAGTGGAATGTGCCTCTCTGCCTAGTTTCGTTGTCTGGCACTTTCACTCCTTCCCAGCACCTGACATGGTGATGAGTGTATTTTAAAATATACACCTAGTTTTAAGTCCTTAGCTGAGTATTTAAACTGAAACGCCAAATATCCTTCCTGGAGCTCCATGAAGCTTCCTGTCTGAGTGGGGAACTGGGGTCAAAGATCCTGGCATCCCTAAGCAAGAGAGAGTTAGAAATCATTGTAGTATGCAACAGCTGGGGAAACTGAGGTTTGGGGGAAGCAAAACCTTGCCCAACATCGCAGCTGATGATGATGCAGCCTAATGATCATGGGCAGAGCCAGGGGCAGACCTGGAGGCAGAAGGAGGAGGGTGTGGAGGTAGTGCCAGGCTCTGGAGGATCTCTGGCTCCTGATGCCATGCATTTCCCTTCCCCAACCTCAATAAACACTCAGCTTGCCATGGTCACTGGGCGGGGATGAAGGTCCAGAGAGGTGGCCTCATCATAGCCGACACTGTTGACTCTTTGGACACCAGACCTAGCATGGCCTTTGGCTTCAGAGGACGCAGTGTTCTCCTCCCTTTTCTATCAACATCCTCTGAGTCCCTCCTGGGTACCAGGTGTCATACCAGGCACTGGGGACACAGCACAGACAGTGAGTGTACAGCAGAGTGCACCGTCTAGAGGGGAGACGGGCATTAGCTGAGCCTTCCCAAGGCGGTGAGTGTCCCACATGGGGAGCACAGCAGCCAAGGGGTGCAGGGCAGGAGATCCACCTTCCTCATTGCCCAAGGGCCTCCCATCTCCTGTCCTACTAGGTGGTTGTGAGGTACAAGGAGGTTATAAATACAGGGTGCCCTGCGATGTCCGGTCGACTTTTATACTTGCGAATTACTGTCAGGCACAGTGAGAGCATTTAGATCAAGCCTAACTCTACCTCCTCTCTTCCCAGAAGAGGAAAGTGAGGCTGAGGGAGATCTGAGAACTGAATTGTGGACAGGCTTCCTTCCCATCAGATAAGGAAAAAGAGCTGCAGGGGCAGGTGTTTATCATTGTTAAACTTCTTTATAAGCTAATATAACTTCTTTATAGTTCCAAACTACAGTTGTCTGTAAAATACAGGCGGCCAGTTAAATTTGAATCTCAGAAAAGACAATGTTAAAATATAAGAATGTCCTATCCAATAATATCGGGAGTGTACTTATATTAAAAGTAATTCATTTTTTAAAATCTGAAGTTCATATTTATTGGGCAGCCTGTACTTTTATTTGCTCAATCTGGCAACCCTTTGGAAGCCCTAACTACACAGGGCCAGAGGGCAAATAGCCGTTTTCTCATCCCTGTTCTGTGACTCAACAGGAGTGAAGCTGAGATTCCTGTACTCAGACAGTGGCTCCCTGACGCTGGCCATTTTTGGGTCTAGAGAGCCTCCTTACATCCTTCTCTCTCATACCCCAGTCATTCACAGATACACGTGTGTTTTTTTCCAGGATCATTCTGGAAAATCTGTTTGAAACCAGAAGTGCCCAGGTTGTGCAATCCTGGAGAGGGCTCTTTTGCAAACAGAGTGGTGCAATTTCAGAAAATACTTGCAGGCCCCATCTCCCGCGGGATGGAGGCAGGATCAAGGCCTTTGGCAATGGGAGGCTGTGGGCAGGCAGCGAGGGCGGGGTGTGGGGACCCACAGACCCAGAAGGTGCCGGCAAGTAAAACGTCCTCTGACCAGGCCTTCCTTATTCCCTTCCACAGCCACCACCGGCACGGCCAGGCCAGCATGGTGGACCACTTGCTCCCAGTGGACGAGACCTTCTCGTCACTGAAGTGCCCTGTTGGTTTTCTGGGCGACAGGCTGGCCAGCCGGCAGGTGTACCACATGCTGCCCTCACCCCTCTCTGAGGACGACAGTGACGCCTCCAGCCCTTGCTCCTGCGCCAGCCCCGACTCTCAAGCTCTCTGTTCCTGCTACAGCGGAGGCCCAGGAACCAAGGGCCGGGATAGCATCTTGGATTTCCTGCTGTCTCAGGCCACACTGGGCAGTGGTGGTGGTGGCAGCGGGAGCATTGGGGATGGCAGTGGTCCCATGACCTGGGGGGCCTGGCGGAGAGCCCCAGTGCCTGTGAAGGGGGAGCATTGCTGCTTCCCTGAATTTCCCCTGGGTGAAACAGATGACATCCCCAGGCCCTTCCAGCCTACCCTGGAGGAGATCGAAGAGTTCCTGGAGGAGAACATGGAGCCGGAGGTGAAGGAGGCGTCAGAGAGTAACAGTAAGGACCTAGAGGCCTGTGGCCTGCTGTCCTCTGCGGCACACAGGAACCACCTTCATCCTGGTTCTGGAGGGAGAGAGTGCCATACCCCTCCACCAGGTGGCACTAGTGTGGGTGGCACCCAGAGCCCAGGAGAGGGGCCCACACCTGATGGCCCCGTCCCGGTGCTGCTGCAGATCCAGCCTGTGCCTGTGAAGCAGGAATCAGGCACAGGGCCCGCCTCCCCTGGACAGGCCCCGGAGAACGTCAAGGTTGCCCAGCTCCTGGTCAATATCCAGGGGCAGACCTTTGCACTTGTGCCCCAGGTGGTACCCTCCTCCAACTTGAACCTGCCTTCAAAATTTGTGCGCATTGCTCCTGTGCCCATCGCTGCCAAGCCCATTGGGTCGGGACCTCTGGGGTCTGGCCCTGGTGGCCTCCTTGTGGGCCAGAAGTTCCCCAAGAACCCAGCGGCAGAACTCATCAAAATGCACAAATGTACTTTTCCTGGCTGCAGCAAGATGTACACCAAAAGCAGCCACCTCAAGGCCCACCTGCGCCGGCACACGGGTGAGAAGCCCTTCGCCTGCACTTGGCCGGGCTGCGGCTGGAGGTCAGTATGGTGGGGGATAGGCCCAGGCAGTGAGCAAGTCCCTGCTCCTATCTCACTCGGGTGTGTAGCCAAGGCCATTTCTCCATCATTAGATAAGGCTGATTAGAAAGGGTAGAAAGGGGTGGGCAGGGGCTGGGCCAGAGCTGGCACAGCTGCCCAGAGACTTCCTTGTCCCTCTGGATTACTAAAGCTGGAAACCACCTGGTATCTCCAGTTTCATAATGACCAGGTAAGGCTTGTTAGGACCTGTGCTGCCTGCTGGGTCTCCTGGTCCACTGGGGTTGGGAGCAGCGGAAGGGTACTTACGCTACCCAGGAAGCTGAGGGTGACAGCACAGGCTGTCTGCCAGGCAGAGGCCTCCCCCATGCTTTGCTTGCCCATGGGGTAAGTATCATCATCACTCCCAGCTTCTGTTTGAGAACACAAAAGCTTGGATTGGCCAAGTACCTGTCTGAGGTCACTCTGCTCTATAAATGGGATTTGAGCCCTGGGGGGTGAATCAGAGTGGTCACATTCAGAAAATGTTGGCTTCTCAACCAGGGAGATGAGGTGCCTTCACAGATGCTTATGGGCACATGGGCTGGCCTTGGTCCCTGCTGCCTCCCTGGGAACCTGGAGGTGTGTTTTGGAAGCTACAAAGGGCAACCAAGAGGGAAGATCAGGCTGGCTGATAGTGCTGGGTCAAAGATGCAGAATCCTTCTTGGTTCTCTGCTCTGCAGGGGGAGGCTGGGAAACCAGTCCACGAAGGGTAAGGACCTTTCCCAGGGTAACTTGGCCTTTGAGTGCCGGAGGCAGATGAAATCTCTGTGTGTCCCTCTCTCTGGGGCCTGGGTACTGTTTGCCCTCTGTGGCAGCACATGTTCATCTTATCCTGAAGTGGAGGCAGCCTGCTGGGAGCTCCCATGCTCAAGTGTCACAACCAGGTCTTCCTCAGTCTAGGACAGCCATCCCAAAGGGATTCCTGATCTGGCTAGGAGGGCAGTGTGTGCCATCAACACATTCCTTGTCTTTGCTGGTGCTCCTGCTGTGTGCGTGTGTGTGTGTATGTGTATGTGTGTGCGTGCATATGAGGGGGGTGTGGCACAGGCATCTGTGTGCATGTGGATTTGTATAGAACTGAAGCTTGCAAATCTATAGTCATGTGTGTGCACATGTGTACTTCCGTGTGCATCTTGTTTTCTTCATATATGTCTGTGATCATATGTTTGTGCATCTCTTGTGTACAGTGGTGTGTGGGTGTGTGTACATATGTATCTGTGGGTGTTACACTTGGGGAGCAGTTTGTGGCTTTTGTTTCCTTGGTTCCAAGAGCTCATGAGAGTTGGCCCTGGGCTGGGGTCCTGGCCTGCTGAGGTTGTGCCACAGGCTGGAAGCTGTAAATGGGCTGTGACGTGGGGCACTGGTAGCCCCTTTCCCTTGAGCACTAAGCTGACCAGAGAAGGAACTTTTCCCAAAGAATGCTTTGGATTATAGAGGTCCTTAAGCCTTCCTGAGAAAGGATATTACTCTTGCTCCTACTACTCTGTTGAGACAGCCCCCAGAATCCCACAAAGTTTTGGTGTCCTCTCTTGCACCGTGGCCTGCAGAGTGGGCATAGAGCTCACAGTGACCTTGTGAGGGAGGATTACAGTGGAGGGATGCTGTGTTGGGAGGTCGAAAATTGAAGGGAGGAGCCCAAATGTGGGGGATCACAGAGGCCCTCTGAAGGAGGAAAGGACATTATGACACCTTGTCTGGAGGGGGTAGTGGGGTAGTGGTTTTGAGCCCTATCCCTGGATCAGCCACCAACTTTGCTGTGCACCTTTAGAGTGGCGCCCCCACAGAGTCTGTCTGTAGAGTGGAGGGCTAGCACTTTGCAGCCAGGGCTGGTGTGCAGCAGTGCTCAATAGAACCCTCTAAGGTACACACTGTCACTGTCATAAAAGGTCAGAATCTGAGGGTTGCCCCACACTCGCAGGGACTCTGCATGCCTTCTTCCCTCAGTGGGAGGGACCCACCTCCAGAACACCCGGCCTGACTCTCATGACGGGCTTGTCTTTGCCAGTGCCATTCCATGGCCAGTGCCAACCATTGGTGAGTGGCTTCTCCAGTTGGGATGAGGTCAGGTGGGGCTGCAGGCAGGGAGGTCATGGTCACAGTCATACACTGTGCCCAATCCCCCAACAAGAGGAGGCCTGCCTTCATGCTGTCCCAGAGCCAGAGAGTAGAGGGGACCCAAAGCCCAGAGTGTATCTCAGGAAGGCGGATTGTGGCCCTCACATTGTTGCTTCCGGAGGTCCTGAGTCACCCAGGACAGGAGGTGTGCAGGTGAGAGTGGACATTTGTGGGAGGGATTCAGTTATGTACTTCTGAGCCCTCGCACCCAACAGGGGAGGATATATGGTGGGTGCTGGCTTGATGAGTTGAGCACAGTGCTGTCTGCCCTCGCTGGGCTTCTAGAGGCCTCCAGCCTCTGCCTAGGAGGTCTGTCATTCATGGTGTCACATATGGCAGAGGCACTGTCCATCTGGCACCTGAGAGAACCTGTCTTTGGGGAGGGCTGTTTCTCTGAGCAAGTGGGGAGTCTCTGGTTGACTTCAGGGATCCTGTATCCATGGGGTTGTACCTATGAGGTTTGTAATGCCTTCCACTGAGGTCTAGTGGTGGAATGAGCCCTGCAGCAACTTTCAGCTGTCAAGTGGGAGGACGGGCCCAGCACAGAAGCAGCTCAGCCTGGGCAGGCTTGGGAAAGTGAGGAGGATGGGCTGTCATTTATGCGCCACTTATTGTATATGTATACTGGGCACTATTCTAAGCTCCTCAGAGCCAAATTCTTCCACTTCAGTCCTTTTACTTCCATGGGGACCTCATTACCTCCCAAGACTGTTCTGTCCTCTGAGT
Source organism: Hystrix cristata (assembly GCA_004026905.1). Lineage (NCBI taxonomy): Eukaryota > Metazoa > Chordata > Mammalia > Rodentia > Hystricidae > Hystrix > Hystrix cristata. The sequence goes on along the minus strand of PVJO010003885.1, from coordinate 40,645 downwards.
GTACAGCATGTAATTTACTGTGCTTAAATTCCCGTATAAAGCTCCTACACTGGCCCACAGGCTGCCTGGGATGCTGCCTTGCGTCTTCCTCTTCCTGAGGAGAATCCAGCCGCTCTACAGCTCAGGCATTGGCCCACTCCGGGGCCTTGGTCTCCAATAGCGTCTCTGTGGTGGCTGTACTGTTCTTACCATAGTCCAGGCTTCGTTATGTACACCAGCAGGCATTATTTCATTGAGTCCTCGTAACAGCCTTCTAAAGTGTAGATAGCAGCCTGCATTCTACGGGGGGAAGCTGAGGCATGAAAGGGTCATGTCACATGTCCACAGGGATCTAGCTAGTGAGTGTGGACTTGGGGTGCACCCCTGGTGGGTGCCTCAGCCTCTCCCTGATCTTCTAGCAGTACCACCTGGTGTCAAAGTGGGTAAGTCCAGCTCCTGTCCTCAACCAGGCTGTTGGCTCTTTCAGCCACTGCGCTTATGGGCTTTGGGAGTAGAGCTGACCACAGCAACCACGGTGGTAACAGGAGCTGCTCATAAGTGCCATAATGCTAGGCACTGCTCTGAGCGCTCTTGTGTGTATTAGTTCATTTAATCTTCAGAATTGACCCATTAGGTGAGCATCAGCATGTTGTATCCATTTTACAGTGGAGGAAATTGAGGCACAGAACAGGTTAGTAAGTTCTCCACAGTCACACAGCTACTATGTGGTGAAGCCAGGAGTTTAACTGGGGCTGTCTGCTCCCTGTCCATCCCAGCCCCTGGATTTCTCTCCAGCCCCTTCTGCACACCTTGGGGTGGTGAGAGGCCCTCCCCTCCTCCTGCACCTGGCTCTGGCCTCTACCCACACATCCTTGCCTGCCTCTGTACATGGGCTGATCCCCACTCTTGAGGGTTCTTCTCTTCTTCCTCCTCTGGGCTGGCTTGGGTCTTGGCACTGAGCCCTGAGACCATAGAACAAGTCACCTTCCCTCCTTAGCCCCAGGACTCCTCCTTCCACTGCCTAGGTCAGTGCACACCTACGTGCTCACCCCTGCTTCCTTCTGCTTTTGTTCTGTACCCAGAATTCCCTCTCTTTTACTCTTGTGACGTGATTTTGTACCAATGATGGGTCTAAAGCCAGACTCTGCTGTTCCGCTCCAGCCATCTGGGAAGTGGCTGCTTGCCGGCCTTCCTAGAAGTTGCCCTGCCTCATTCTCTGACACAGGCTTCCTTTGTTCCTTGGAGCAGAACATCCTGTTCCAGAGTGGCCAAGCCATTTCTTCCACAAAGAATCCCCTTCCGCCATAGCTAATGTGAATATTAATAGCCCTGGGTGGCAGGTACTGTTGTTATCTATAGTGGACACAGCAGGCCCACAAAAGGGCAGTTATAGGTCCGAGGCCACAGAGCCTGGAGATGGTGGGGACAGGCTTCAGAGCCAGTGGTCTGCCTCCCAGCCTGCTTTCTCGACCCCAGTGTCACTGCTGTCCCTATGCAGTGAAGTATTCTCTGACCCTGTCCTTGTGATAGGCAGAGGCTTCAAGGATGGTTGGCCAGGCTGTGCATTACACAGCTCGAGAGAATGCCATTTCCTTTGGAGTCACTGAGACTTGTTTATGGTAATGACTTCCTGGCAGAGGGTAGATTAGTGTATCAAGGAAGGGGCACCTTCGCACCAGGGTGCTATGTGTGCTAGTGCTGACATTGCAGACTGTTTCTAGGGAATCACCTGGACCCCATGCTTCCTCTGCCCTGCAATAACTGATGGGCCTGTCCTATCCTGCTCACACATACTGAAGGACCTCACCAGGGACTGGCCTTGCACTGAACTACATGCATGTAATAAGAGCTCGCAATTCTTGAACAACTGCTGCGTGCCAAGCACTCCTCTGAATACTTTGTGGCTTTTTTACAATCTCATGGGATAGATCAGTCATTCTCTGTCTGTAAGTGGAGAGTATGTGGGGAAACTGAGGCTTAGCAAGCTTAGTGACTTGCCCAGTGTGCCTGTCAGTCCAGAGGCTGTGTCTCACCCACCCAGTCCCTATTTGTTCCTGCTCTAGCCCCAGATCTTCCTGTTGGCTGCTGTTTGGAGAATGTAATGCTGTGAGGTGGGGATCTTTTGAGGGAGGGATAGTCCCAGGGACAGTCCCTCAGGTACCAAGATGGTGCTGCAGCAGGGAATGGGCTCAGGAGTGAGGACAGCTTGTTCTCTAGCCTGGCTGTCCCTCAGCTGCCTGTCCCTCCCAGGGTGTCTCCATAAGCAGAGGTCTTCTATGGCCTATGTCACCTCCCAGATGAGTCCTGGAAGGCAGACAGAAAAGCAGTTTTCATTGGGCAAGTGAGAAAACTGAGGCCCCTGATGGTTCAGCTCAAGATCATACAGGGCACCCAGTATGGTGGGGACTGTCAAGGCAAGTCCCCAAGAAAGAATCTTGCCTCTTTGAGCCCCCTCTGTTCATGGTCTTGCCAACCCAATAGGACTGGTCCCAGCCCCCTGGGCAGCACCTGGGAAGACTTGGTCCTGCCCTGGGCCAACTCATTTGTTCAGAGGCTGTGTGCCGGACTTCAGCTGGGGGCAGGTAGTCCTGTTCTGGGGGCACAGAGGCCTAGAAACACACTGCCTAGGTATGTAGGGGAGGCTCTGCTGGAAGCTTGGGGGTATCAGTTGGGAATCCAGGCGGTCTTCTGTCACTACAGCAGACAGGGCAAGGAAGGATGCTGCAGGGGACTGTACAGAGACCTTTCTTGTGGCCTCACTTGCTCTGCCAGTGAGCCTGCATTCAGGCCCTCAGCCCTGTTAGTCTGTTTCCTCATCTAGCACACAGGATAGTTGAGCTTCACTGAGTGTGAAGATTTGCTGAGTGCCCTTCTCTGTGCCAGGCACCAATGATGCCCTGAATGTGGGTTGAAATGCCAGCTTCCAAGTGCAGCAGCTGTTTCCTGTCTGTGAGCAGGTCCCTGGGCCCCAGGGCATCAGAAGTGGCCGAGGCACTTACTGTCCTGCAGAACCCTCCTGTGCCCACCTGAGCCCTGCCCACACAAGTGTTGCTGAGTCCTCCCAGTGGCCCCCCCCCCCCAGCTGCAGAAGCAAGGCCTCTATCCACAGGGTCAGGGCAGAGGTGGGCCACTTGCTCAAATCACTCAGATGGGTCAAGGACTGCTTTTCTGGGTTACCACCTGATCTGCTTCTGGCCGAGTGGCTCCAGGTCTAGAAAGGGAGTGTTAGACCTGGTGCTCCTAGGTGTGTGTGTTCATGCATTTGTGTATTTGTGTGTGCACGTGTGAGAGCACATTATGTGTATATATGTGCACGTGTGTATGCACTGGGACTATCCCTGCAGTGGCTCCTTATCCTGGGGTGCTTGCTGAGTCCACACTTTCATTTGAATGTACTTACTGAGCATCCACCATGCAGTAGGCACTGGGCTGGCCACAGAGGAGAACACAGGGAACTGGACAGACACATGCTCCTTCATGGAGATGACAGTCTAGTAGAACAGACTGATATTCATCAAAAAGTCGAAACTAACTTAAAATTGCAGTAGTGGCAAGAGTGAGGAAGGAGAGGTGTATAATACACCTAGAATGATGTACAGTCCTGGAGGGCTTTTCTGAGAAAGTGACATTTGAGCTGACTTCTAAGAGGTGTGTAGGAGACAGCAAGGATAGGGGAGGGAAGAACATTCTACACAGGACCAGGGTCAGCTGTGGAGAGCTTCAGATTCTTGAAGTCCGTGACAAGCTGTTTGGATACCTTGTCGGGGCTGTTTCTAGCCTGTTGCAGGAGTGCTTGCCCCCAGGCCAGTAGAGGTGGAGAGGGAGACATCAGGGAAACCATCTAAAACACTTAAAAATATCCCTCAGGGTTTAGTTTTGTTTGGGAGGCATCTTAAAGGGGCCTACATCCAGGACAGCAGGGTCCAGCAGTGGTGTCATTTCTAGTCCAAATATCCCTTTCCCTGCTCTAACAGAAAAAACAGCAGAGGAGCCAGGAACTCCCTGAAGACTAGGGGAGGCTGCTTTCTTCTCCTGGGCCTTAGTTTCGCCTCTGAACTGGTTTCCAACAGTGCTTTAGTGATGCTCTTTTGGAGTTCTGGTCCACTGGGGAAGAAGAGGCCACAGGGTAATGAGGGGGAGCCCAGGTCAGGGCCTGAGTGATTTGAGCACCTCCAGGGCCTCCCAACTGTGTGGGCCACGAGAGAGTCAGTCCCAGACCTGGCAGCCTCAGATCCAGCCTTCTGGAGTACTCAGAGTGGGCCCCTCTGTGTCCGCCGGAGCCTGTGAGCTGTGGTTTCCACCATCCCGACGAAGCGACAGGGGGCTCTCCCGTGGCTGAACAGTGACTACTGCCAGTGGAGGCAGAAGTAATTTGGTATTTTGAGACCCAGCATGGCCTCGCCAACCCTCCTCCAGTCCCAAAGAGGCCGCGCATCTTTGGGTGAGCGCCAGGCGGGTGCCTCGGGTCCGGGCTGTGCCTCGCTGACCCGCCGTGTCCCGCAGGTTCTCGCGCTCCGACGAGCTGTCGCGGCACCGGCGCTCGCACTCCGGCGTGAAGCCTTACCAGTGTCCGGTGTGCGAGAAGAAGTTCGCGCGGAGTGACCACCTCTCCAAGCACATCAAGGTGCACCGCTTCCCGCGGAGCAGCCGGTCTGTCCGTGCTGTGAACTGAGCGTGCCTGCCAGCCCCAACCCCAACCCCGCCTCCCTTCCCCCAGCCCAATTTTTTTAAACAATAATTTATTTGGCTCCTTCAGTGGGATGTGACAATGTTACCAGCCCACCTTCTGAATCCTTGGAGGTGAGACTCCAGAGCCACCATCCATTGCCTTTCCCGGGAGGACTTTGCACCTGCGGCCCTGGGGGCTGGGTCACCAGTGCCTGGGGCTGGAGGCAGGCCTTGGTGCCTTGGTGCCTTCGTGCCTTCCCGCAGTAGCTCGGCCTGTGCCACAGCCACCAGCTGGAAGCCTGGCCCTTCTCCCACTGGGCTCCTTGTCTGGGCCGAAGCCAGCACTTTATCACTGGGGAAGAAGAAATGTGAAGTTTTGAAATTTCAGTTCCCAGAGGGAGCCATGCTGGGAAGAAGGAAGTAGGCCAAAAGTCCGAGACCGCACTGTGGTGTGAGGGCAGCTGGTGTCTAAGATGCACCTCTCAGAAGGATGAACAGAGGGTATGGCAGGGCTCTTGTGGCCCCTGGCCACTGGGGCATATGTGGGAGAGAAGCAAAAGGTGCCCCCCGTGCCTGGTGGGGCTGACAGTGCATGTGCTTGAGTGTGCAAGACGGACAGAACTGTGAGCATCTGTCGCAGCATGGCTCATCCCCATCTCCTGTTTCCCAGATAAATACTGACACCAGCCTCTAGGGTCACCTTTCAGACGAGAGGGGAGCAGACTGCTCTGGGTGTAAAGAACTAAGTAGAGCCTCCCAGCCCTGAATTAGAAATGCATTCCTTCTTTGTCTAGAAATTAATATCAAACTAGCTTGTTTTGACAGGTTTATTTCACATCCTATGAATGTATGTAAATAAACTGTACATAGATACATCTACATAAATATCTTTTAATAACATATCGACATTTGTGTAAATTTGAAATTTAAAAATCTATAAAGCTGGTGTACATATGTTACAATTATGTATATTTTCTTTGGTCCTTCAAAAAATATATTTACTTTGCCAATAAAAAGAAAAAAGAAGTCAGCCATTTTTTTGGCATTTGCGTGTTGTTTTCCTCCGCTCTGCTGGGATGATGCTGGGGTTGAGTCTATGTGTCTATATTTGCAGAGTTCAGGGATTTTTTTTTGCACCCAGAGGAATGCAGAAGTCCTCTTAGGGTCCAGCCCTTGGGTTCTGCTCACTAGTTTTACCCCTTGGACCTCTGTGACCTCTTCTCTCCTTAAGCCCAAATCCAACCTTATTCTGGAATCCCCCATGGTGATTCTGCAGCAGGCTAGATTAGTCCTGCACTGATCACCTGTGAGTCCCTCACTCAGCGGTTTATATCACCTGTTCAGTCCATCAGGGACATTTTGTGTGCCTCCTGTGTGCCTGTGTGCTGTGTGCTGAGGGCAGGTCATTTACTGACTTCCTCCAGGGAAGTGTCTGGACTATTTCCTGTTTGCATAGAGGATTTTGACTGCATTACGAGTCTTGTCCAGGCAGTGGGAGATGCAGAGTAGCCAGCACATAGAGTTTGGCCCACTGCTTCACTCTCCCAATTTCCCAAAGTGTTTGGGATTTCCACTATTAAGGTGTGGACACATGTATACATCCTATACGGCCTGGGAGACTGGGAACTGTGGGGCCAGAGAATGGGGTCTGCAGGCAGTGGCCCTGGGGAGGTAACCGGGACCGGCCTGCCATAGCCTCAGCTGGTATGAGGTACTGAGAGAAGGCTCCCACATGCAGTGAGAGGTGGGAACCTAGAAATGGCCCTTTCCTGTGGACCCAGCGCCTTAGAAGTGACATATGCCAGTTGGAGCAAGTGTTTCTCATTGAACCTCTTGAGAGCTCTGGAGGCAGTTGGCAGATAGATTTCCAGCAGAGAGATGTCTGTGTGGGGTGCGTGTGAAGATGTGCATCTCAAGAGGTGGAGGCCATTGTTCTCACTGCCTTGGAACTGGCTGCTGCTCGTCCCTTCTGTCCAGTGGGAGCTGGCACACACCGGCTTTTGTGTGTGCCCAGTGCCCAGCATGGCTGTTGGGAGGATAGACATCCCATTCTGACTGGCCTGTCTTGGGGAAAGGACTGGGCCCTGTAACCTCTGCCCTTTGCCCCTGAATGGCTGTACCCTCTGAAGACAAACATGCCCTGGGGAAGTGAGGCATTGATTTCCAGCTCCACTAACGTAATCTTCATCTGTGAACAAACAACACAGCCACAGATAAGAGGGAATTCAGACAGGGGTACTGTCGTTTGCTTGAGATGGTGGCAGTAGAGGAATGAAGCTGTGGCACATGTACCTTCATGACTGAGCATCTGTTCAGACCTACCGCTCGTCTTTCTTCAGTGTGATGCCCCCAGCAGCCCATGTGTTCTGACCCCCTATCCCTCCCAGCTGAGATGTCAGGCCGAGGCTAGGCTGGCCATCTTGGGCAGAGAGTATGTGAAATGTTCTATGTCATTCACCTGTCTGGGCACACTTGAGGTGCACCTGCCCTAAGGTGACTTGTGGAAATCTGGAGTGCACAGCAAGGCACAGAGAAGGATCATTAAAGTCACGCCACCTGTTGACCTTTGACTTTGCTCCTCTGGGTGGGTTTCTTAAACCTTTCCAGATTCCAGCTCCTTCACTTTGCAGAACAGGTGGGTGTGAATGTTTCCAGGTCTCAGTGTGGTAGTAAACGATAAGTGAGGGCAGCAAATTTGATTTTGAATGACAGCTGGGATGCAAGCCTGCTTCTTATCAGAGTGGGGAGTGTGGGGATCTTGTGCCTTCTTTTTTCTCTACTGCAGATGGCCCTGATGTCCCAGTGCTACTGGGGGGACCCAGGCGAAGATGAGAGTTAGGGTCTCTGACTTGGTCCCTGCCTCTGGGAGATCCCTGTGCCACCTCCTCACACCCTCTGTGGTTTCCGTGGCTGAAAGTGGAGTCTTTGTCTTGGCCTGCAAGCTGAGAAAGCAGATGGTCACATGACATGTGTCCTGTAATTATCTGTAGTAGGGAGGAACTTGAAAGATCACAGAGCAGAAAACCTAGACATTACAACCCCTCTCCCACCTTACCCTGATCAATGTCTGTCCCCAAGGCACACAGAGGGGAAAGGAAGTACCGTTTATTGATCACTATACCAGGTAGCATCCACATGTTCTAACAAGTCCTCAGTTTTATGGTTCAAACAAGGTAGGAGTTTATTTTCCTCTATTTAACCATCTGAAAGTAAGCAGGCCAGCTGGCGAAGGCAAGTGAGGAGCCCTGTGTTCCCCTCCTGTCCCCTAGGGTGAGGACTGAGACAGGTACCTTCTCTTTTACTCATGTCCCATTGGCCAGAAGGAAGTCATGTGGCCTCATCAGTTGCAAGGCAAGCTGGAGCATGTAGTTTCCAGCTGGGAAGTGTGTGCCCAGCTAGAATATGGGGCATCCATTATAGATGAAAGAAAAGGATGTGAAAGGGAGGGCAGCCAGCAGTTTCCACCGCAAGCCCAGTGTGCCTTCCACTTCCTGAAAGCCTGCACAGCACAAGGAAGCTATGGAGCACTCAGGGAGTTTGGCTCCTGTAGCCTCACCCATCCCTTCTGAAGGGATGTGCCCAGTAAGTAGAGACCCGATGGTTGGGTTTCCAGGCGGAGTGGATTGTCAGGAAGGGACACTTGGTGAGGAAGCAGGAGGCCTTATACAGAATCCTCACTCCTGTGGACAAAAGCTAGTCCTTGCAATTGTCATCACGGTCTTCCTCCTCTTCCTCCCCCACTCCTCATCTTCCTCTTTCTCCTCCCCCATTTTTTTCTCCTTCACCTTCTCTTTCCTCTTCTCTGTCTCCTTCTCCTCTTTCTCCTTCTCCTCCTGCTTTTCCTGATACTGGTGATTGAACCCAGAGCCATCACACTGAACTACATCCAGTCCTTAAGTTGACCAGACTGGGCTTGAACTTGTGATTCTCCTGCCTAGGCCTTCCAGAACACCAGGATTTTAAGCATGTGCCGCCATACCTGGCCCACTGTCTGCTTCTAAGTAGGTCCCAGAGTCTATACAGAGACCATGTGGTGAGGTGGACAGAGTCAGAAGACCCCAGAATCAATGCCTCCGTGGAAAACCGTAGTTTTCCTTATGCTACATTGGTTCATAATATCAAAGGTACAGGCAAGGGGGAACTCCTGGAAATGGGCATGTTCCACACAGGTGTGAGGAAGAGAGCCTCACTTACACAAGGGGATGTAGAGTGGGGTCAGGGATCATCTGGTATGTGCCAAACAGCAGTTCTTTTTGTGTTTTATTTTGTTTTGTTTTGTTTTGAGACAAGGTCTCACTATGTATTCTAGGCTGGCCTTGAACTCACTATGTAGCCCAGGCTGGCCTCAAACTTTTGGTGATCTTCCTGCCTCTGGCTCCCAAGTGCTAGGATTACAGGTGTGGGTTACTGTGCTTAGCTCTCAAACAGCAGTCCTGAACAGGACTTGCTTTAATGGAGAATAAGCAGGAGTGGAGACAGCTGCTCTGTAGCCCATTCCAAAGACACAGAATGAGGCAGAGAGCATTATCTGGAAGACTCAGAGAAATCTTACACCTGGATGGTCCCCAGTGGGGCTCAGGCAGCCATCTCTAATAAAGAAGGACTGGCACTGCCTCCCAGGAGTCTAGTGAAGAGACCCAGGTTGCAAGAGCACAGTGCCAGCAGAAGGTAAAAAGAAAGATGGAAGACAAGGAAACAAGGCCACAGACAAGAAAACAGACAAGGCCAGCGCATGATTGAAATCCCCATAGGAAGCCACAAGGTTAGAGGAAGGCAGGTGTATGCAAACACACTGTGAGATGAACAGGCAGAAATCTCCCCAGGTGCTGTGGGAAAGGAGATCGAAAGAAAGATAGATGAACACAGGAGAGGACAGGACAAAGTTGCTGCTGTTAGGAGCATTGAGAAGTCTGAGTCAGACTCCAGGACAAATGGAACATGCACCAAGGTCTCAGAAAATATCTTGCTCATGGAAGGTGGGAGACCAGGGTGAGTGGACTTTGGAGGCTGGGTGAGCTGGGCTGTACAGGATGACCATTCTGAGTGAAAAGAGTCCTCATGTATGAAGTGAGTATAGACACTGAGCCCCCAGGGCTGTGGGAAGATGGAGTAAGTTTGCATATTTAAAGCAACAGGACCACTGCAGGATGGACAAGAGGCAATAATAAATGATGAGGCAGAAAGGAGAAAAATGAAAAAAGGAGGCTTTCCTGCCAGGGGAATGGGTCTAAAATAATGATAAAGACACAGAACCTCAAATGCAGTTTACATTCAGCAAGATCCTGCTATATGCTACTGAACTGTCAGTCTTGGTCAGGAAGGGTCACCTGAATCTGGAGACAAGGAGACACACACACATGCACACACACGCACACACCACCTTATGGAGGCCTGGACCCTGATATGGAGAATCTGCCCAATGATTTTCCTCCTTTTTCCAGCTTGGCTCCTGCACAAACTCTTGTAGCCCTTGTGGTACAAGGACTCATCAGCATGCAGCATGGATAGAGATGGCAGTGGTCCTCAGAAGCCAGCTGGGACAGTCCTTGCTTCCCCCAAGGGAGAGGTGGTGTTGTAAAACCCCAAGGGCAGTCCCAGTCCTGGGTGGCTTCTGAATGCAAGTGGAGCGGAGCATGGAAGCCCGGTGTTTGGAGTTGTAAATATCTGATTAAAACAATGAAAATACATTTTTGTAGAAATACACCTAAATAATTGCCAATGTGTTTTAAAACCTGTGACAATGCAGATGTCAAAAACTGTTAGAGAAAGAGAAGAAAGTTTGCAATGTGGAAGTAATACTACAATACTAGTCTGTCTCTAAATCCTGGAGTCATAGGAGCTGGGAAGTTGTGGGAAGCTAAATGTTCTTTCAGGATCGTCTCCTTCCCGGGACATCTCTACCTTCTGTACAAGGCATTTAAAACCTATCATATTTTTTTTTTCTTTGGTGCTGAGGATCAAACTCAGGGCCTTGTGATTGCTAGGCAAGTGCTCTACCACTTGAGCTAAGTCCCCAACCCCAAATCCATCATATTTCTTGATGGCCTATCCTCTATTTCTCCCTTGCCAGAGAAGTCTTTACCTCAGGCGCAAAATAAAAATGTGAGACTGAATGCCATTTCTATTGGGTACATTGGAAACTGATCAAACAGCTGTCTCCAGAGGGCTCCGATCAAATGCACCCATGTCAACTCAAAGGAATGAGGGTCGCCTGTCTGGTTCCATGGCAAACTGGGCGGCGCTGTTTCTTACCGGAGCACCCCCTGGACAGGAAGTGGACGCTCAGACATGGGGGTTGCTGGGAGGACAAGTAGATAACTGCCCCATCAGAGGATGCCCAGGACCCAGGCCTGTGTCTGCAGAGGAGCCCTGGTTCCCACCTTGGGGCTAGGGGAGGGCTAGGGCCCTCCTCTGCAGGTCAGCCTGAGGGAGGACTTTGGGAATGATGACAGAGTGAATGATAAAGGCCTTTGTAACCCTCTTCTCACCCTTCTGAGCTGGTGGACTTTGACGGAAACCTGGGTACACAGCCAGAAATCCCATGCAACCTCTTAGGCAGAAGGTCACCTGATGTCCTGCACATGATCGCCAAGGTGCGGTGTGTTTAGTCTTCTCTACAGTCTTTATATTAGTAAACCTGTTTCTACATGACCACAGTGCTGCTCAGTGTGCTTCAGAGTCTGTTTCTGTCACTTTTCTTGGTTCTGAATAGTCGTGTGCCCTGGCAGCCACTGCTGAATGTCTGCAGGGTCACACAGCCTCACTGGTTTCACTTGGAAAGCCCTTATTTGATATTCCTGTTTAAATAATATATTGAAATAATATAATTGCATATTATATTCTCTTGCAATTATTTAATTTATACTACATATAAAGATGCACCTGGAACAGCATCTGGCAGGGAAAAAATTGTAGTTATCGGTCGTTCAAAGGCTTAATCTCTTTTTTTCAGTCCTGGGAATGTAACACAGACCCGATGTGTGCTAGACAAGTGTTTTACTGCTGGGCTGCATTCCCAGCCCTCTTGGTGGTATTTTTATTGCTATTCATTGCTACTTAAGTGTTTGCTCAATATCTCCCCTCACCCCAGGTTACTTAGTAAGTCACCTCTTCGAAACGAATGCACTACTCTTCCTGGTAGATGTTTTATAGAAGCAAATGTTCTCCAGTCACAGGGCCTCAGCATCCTCCTTGCAAATGAATCTTTGTTGAGCTTGTTCCCTGCAGAAGGGTGGTGGGCTCTGTTTAACAGCATCTTCTCCTGCTCATTCACGGCTCATTAAATACTCAACAGCTGGGAGAGAGGGAAGCTGATGTGTGCAGGCCACTGCTGATTAAGCAACAAGCAATATAAAAGATAAACCCAACCTGTAATTATAGTGGCTTTGAAAGGCTGTGTGTGTTTCCTGTGTTTGTCTATATTTTCCTAGATGGGAAACTAATCATTGTTCCATCTCACACCAGAGCCCCAGGACTGTGTCCTCTCATGCCATCACTCTTCCTGCTCCACAGAGGGGCAGACCCCAAATGCATCCCCATTTTGGGGTCCTGAGCTCTGAGGGCAGAGCAATTGTACTCTTGGACAAGGAGGCAGCCTTACACACTGACCCTTCCCAAAAAGGCCAGGTGGAAGCTCTGGGCACCTCATTGTGGGGTTGGTGACCCTTGAGTTTGTATTCATGAAGTTGAGTGGGAGGGCGTCTTACATGCCTCTGATGTTTTTCTTTCCCTGGTCTCTTGCCATCATGTCTTCCTCAGACTCTTGTGGATAGGGAAGGATTGTCTTAAGCCCCACTCATCTCAGTTCACTTCTATTTCTGTGACCAGTGTTGCCTGGGTCCCACGAATCCACACCTTCCCTGCCACCACTATGAGAGAGGGGGCTTCTGAACTCAGTCACCACCTCCACAGAGATGTTCTCAGGCCATTAGAGACAACTAGGTTTCACAAACATCCATGTATTTCAAACAGCAGCACATGTCCAGCACACACAAAACAAATACAACTCATTGTTTGCAATGTCCTTGTGCATTGGTCCATTTTTCATTACTATAATGAAATACATTGAGGCTGGATACTTTACAAAGAAAATAGGGTTATTTTGGCTCATAGTTTTGGTCCAAGGTCAAGAGTCCCCATCTGGCGACAGCCTTGCTGGCAAAGGACCAAGGCAGCACAAGGTATCACATGGTGAGAGACAGGGAACAGTTGTGGTATAATTAACAACACACCTCAGAACTCAGAGCTCTAGAATGTGATTTAGTATCACAGCAGTGACACCAGAAGATGGGGAGTCTGCTGACCTAGGCTGGTGTCGATCATGCGTCTCTGAATGACTGAAGTGTTCTACTGTAATTTGGGCCCAGCTAGGCTAGCTGAGCTGGGCCTTTGCTCTATCTGTGGCTCACCTTCCTCCCAGGACTAGTGGGTCGGCTGGAACATGTGGTCATGGTAAGGGCAAAGCTTCAAGAGAGCAGACCTCGTGCGCAAGGCCATTTTAAACCTCTGTGTGCATCCTGTCTATCTGCTGTAACCCACTGTGCAGAGCAGATTCCGTGGCCAGGCCCAGTGAGATGTGGTGAGAGGCTTGGTGAGGAGTTGGGAGTGTCGTTCAGTGGTCAAGCACTTGCCTAGAGTATGAAAGGCCCTGGAGTCAGAATTACAGTAAAGAAATAAGTGAACAGACAGAAGGAGGGCAATGATGCAATCAAAGCAACTAACAGTTGAAACAAATAGCACTCAGGGCAGCAAGAAAAATAAAAACAACATGGCAGTAAACTGATAAATCAAAAAAGTAGCACATCACATAAACAGAAACATGACAAAACCCCCACATGATCGTCTCAATAGACACAGAAAAAGCCTTTCACAAAATCCAACAGTCATTCATTATTAAAAAAAAAAAAAACCTGAAGAAAATAGAAATGGAAAGCCCTTAACTCAGTAAAAGGCATTTTGACAAACAAATAGCCAACATCATATTAAATGGGGAAAAGCTGAAAGCTATCTCTCTGAAATCAGGAACAAGACAAGGATGCACACTATCACCACTCCTGTTCAATATAGTACTTGAAATATTAGCTGGAGCAATCAGGCAAGAGAAAGAAATAAAAGGGTTAGGAACAGGAGAGGAAGAAATCAAATTATCATTATATGCAGATGACATGATTCTCTATATAGGAGACCCCCAAAATTCCACTGAAATACTCCTAGAATGAAGCACAAAATTCAGTAATGTAGCATGGCAGGATACAAAATTAACACAAAAAAGTTAGTAGTGTTCCTCTACATCAATAATGAACTCAGTGAGAAAGAAATTAGGAAAACAATACCATTCAAAACAGCGTCAATAAAAGTTAAATACTTAGCAATTACCTAACTGAGGAAGCAAAAGAGCTCTATAATAAAAACTACAGTACTCTGAAAAAGGAGATCGAAGAGGACCTCAGAAAATGGAAAGATATCCCCGTTCCTGGATAGGCAGAACCAGTATTGTCAATATTGCCTATGACTACAGTCATGCTTATTCCTCTTTTTTCAAAACGGTTGTCACATGTCCCATTGGACAGGCTTCATCCCTTTTAATGTCCTGCTCTGTGCAGATCCCTGGCAGCCTCCAGTCTACCTCTCACAGGGAATCTCTGCAGACCCTGCTGGACAATGGCTCACAGCTAGACCTCACGGGTGGTGACTGAGAAGGGCTGCTGGTACCATGTTGAAAAATGCAGGGAGCAGCCTGGTGATTGGGAAGCGCAGTGGGTGGGCCATTCCCTTGCAGAAAGGAGGAGGATCTGGAATGGACCCTTAGTTGGTGTCTAGCAAGGCATCGAAGGCTTGATGGGCACTAGCCTGGGTTCTGGATTTGTCCCTACTCAGAAGTGTTTGTCTCCCTTACATATGCTATCAAGATGAAAAACTCTGGAGTTACTCTTTTACAGGAAACAGTTTGCCTTGGCAAAACAGCTGTCAATGCAGCCATGGGTATTTGAGGAGATAAACACATTGTGCTGGTAGAGCTCAAAGAGATGAAAGCAGGTAAAGGAGAAACTGTCGTCCCTGAAGCAAGGCAGGGAGCCAGCTCTGGTATAGTGAGGAGGGATGGGAGTGAAGAACGTAGGAAAGGGGCCTGAGAAGTGGAAGAGCATAAGGCTGGTGTGGAGTTGGAACTGCAGGCTCAGAGGTTTAGTGAGGATGCACAAAGGAAGATTGAAGAGCTCTTTAGTAACCCACCAAGCAGAAAGACTAGTGAAGCTGTGGTCATTCTGCAAACCATCTCCCAGTCAACTTAGCATGAGGGGCTACACATGGACAAGCCATGTGTGTGTACATGTGTGTGTTGTGTGTATGAATGCTTTTATGTACATGTAAATGTTTGTGCACATGTGTATGTTTGTGCAACTGTGTGCATATGTGTGTGTGTGTTGAAGAAAACATGCATTTTGTGCCAAAGGCAGAGGCTAGGTTGCCATGAGACCACAGAGCCAGGGGTAGCCCACAGAGGCCCTTGGACTTCTTCAAGGAATGGAGGAAGCTTCGACCAGCCAGCATGTAGGTTACACCCATTTATTTTCACGAAATAAATATTCTTGGGATGAGGGAGCAGACACAATGTAATTTCTCTTCTCAATGATTTCTAAGCAAGATTCACCAGGACTTCCAGACTCGGTTTCTTTTCCTCAGGCTGCTGAGGGGAATAAAGATTCCTGAACGATGGCCAGTCCTTGGAAGGAAAGCGCAGCTCTGGGGGTGAGAGAGAGCACATCTGAGTCACATTGATACCAAAATAGCTGGCTTCCTGACCTTTTTGATTCCCAAAGTATAGTGCTTAAGAAGAGAGTTTCTTCTGAAAGCTGAGTTTGCTAGGGGGTGAGAGGCATATAGAAGAAGGCATAGAATGCCCCCTGCCACAGGGATTAGCATCTAAATCAGCCAGGGAAAAAGCACACACAGCCAGAGTTACCCACGAGAATCCCTCCACTCCACGCCTAAAGTGCAATGTGCCTTGCTTTCTCTGCACAGCTCAGATCAATAATCTCCTGCACACCTTAGTCTGAGAATCACAAAGACATTCACGGCGGGTGAGGGTTGTTGCTCAGTGGTAGGGCACCTGTAGTGTGTGAGGCCCTGTGTTAGATCTCCAGTTCAGAGAGAGAGAGAGAGAGAGAGAGAGAGAGAGAGAGAGAGAGAGAGAGATATTCTCTTATGTCTTCTCCTTTGCCTTCCTATCCCTTCACCTTGAAAAGAGTCTGCATTTACACATGTGAGCTTTTGAACCTTTTGCTTTTAAGATGGCTGTAATCTCTATTGTGTGAGGCAGATATTTTTGGTTGCCCCACCAAACAGCCACACAAAAATTTTCTCCCTTGCCTCCCTTCACTCATGAAAATCTTAAAATATATATATATATATATATATATATATATATATAGAGAGAGAGAGAGAGAGAGAGAGAGAGAGAGAGAAGGAGAGAGATAGAGAGAGAAAATTACTTTTCTAGTCTCTCTTGCAGTAAGAGTGGTCGGATAGACCCAGTTTTGAGTCATAAAGTATGAAAAAGCTTTTTCTTTCTTGATAAAAGAGATAGATGACAATTGAAAAGGGTGGGCACTGCTATTTTCTCCTTCTTTTTTTACCTTTAATATGGCTGTGATGCTTGGATCTGCAGCAGCCATCTTGCCACTCTGAGGTGCTCAGCATTAGGACAAAACCCAAACATGCTAAGGAAGGCAAAACGTAATTATAGAACGAACTGAGTTCTTGACAGTATTTTTACATCATGGACTAACTTTGAGATTAAACTGCCTCTATAATTCTGTTTTTTTGTATTCATTAGATTTGGTTTAGATGACAGTGATAGAAAACCAAAATTGATCATGTTAAAAAATTAAAGTCTATTTCTTATAGAAATCCAAGCTACAGATGGAAATATACTGCCATGTGGCTTTCATCTTTTGATCTGAGAAGGCTGCTCTAGCTCCGGCCATCACTGTTGGACCCAGCTACACAAGAAGATGGGGAAGCCTTCTCTCTGTAACAAAAATTCCTGAAAGTTTCAAGCACCACTTCCATTTGCACTGAAGTTGCCAAAACGTAGTCACATGATAACAACCAGTTCCTGCAGGACTGAGAAATGCAGATTCTAGTTTGTTTGTGCTGAGCAGACTTTGGAGAGAAAAATTAGGGATATCTGGGGAATGACTACAAATGTCCACACATAAATAAATAGCAAATGTTTTAGGTACAGTTTGTGACATTCCTCATACCAAGTCAATGGAAGTGTAGAATTTCAAAATTGTATCTCAGGCTTCCCTTTCCAACTGAGATGGGGAATGAGGACCTAATTTACTCTCCTGCATGAAATAGTGACAGATATGGATGATTTGTCATTGTAAGAAACAATGATATTCAAACCACTGGCTATCAAACTGTGAGGGACAGCAATCCTTGACAGATGGAAACATATGACGTAAGACCTGTTAGTGCTTTGAGAGTGTTTCCAGGCAGACAGCCCTGAGGATTGACAGAGAGTTTCCCACCGGCAAGGAACCTGTTGGTGCTTGGATGTGAGGAAACCAGGTTCAGGAGAACGTTAGAAAAAAACATAAGAAAGAGTGCCTGGTGCATATACAACTCACGTGGGCACATACAGTGCCTATTTCCACCAGCCAGACTAGGAAACTTCAGAATTCACAAAGTATTAAATGTGTTGTTCAGAATGGCCTTGCAATAGTGGGCTGGTGCTGCTTTCGTTCTACTTAACAAATTTGAGGCAATACCTGAAATGATCAAACGATTTCCAACTAGCTTAACTGAGTACCAGAATGAAATTAAAGAGTACTTGTAGAAATACAAAGATGCGCAGCACAAAACTGGTAAAATTCAATGTTTGGTACCCAATAAAAGATCTTTAAGCATGCAAAAAGCAGGAAAAATATGATGATTAATAAATAAAAATCAATGTAAAGTGACTCAGAACAGGCACAGATTTTAGAATTATCAGACCAAGGCATTAAAACAATTACAGTTGAATAGTGTATGTTTAAAAAAGCATAGAGTGGAGATCCAAATCAAAATTCTACAGAAGAAAACTATGATGTCTGAGAAGAGAAATCCAATTAAGGACAGATTAGACATTGCAGAAGAAATTAGCCAATGTGATGACAGCAATAGAAATATTAGAAAATGAGGCACCTAAATAAAAAGAATAAAATTAATAAAGGGCACGTCAAATGGGAGAGAGTTTGGTAAAGGAAAGATACTTGAAAAATAGTGGCTTAAAGATTTAAAAATGTTGGGGAAGAGGGGGGAGAACCAAGATACATCATGTACAGAATTAATGTAATGAATGTGACCATTGTATGTAGAATGTACCAATACATGTTCTTGGTTTAAAATAAAAAAAAAAGATTTAAAAATGTTATATAAAGTGTAAGTCCACCCTATTGGTCAGCTTTCCCATTGCTGGGACAAAATACTTGACATACACAACTTAAAGGAGGAGAGTTTATCTTGATTCACTGTTTTCCAGGTTTCGGTCCATGGTTAGCTGGCTCCAAGGCAGAAACCTCATGGTGGAAGTTGTGGTAGCAGAAAGCTACAGACCTTGGGTGGCTGGAGGGCAGAGAGTGAAGGAAGAGCCAGAGAGGAATGGGCCAGGTACCAGATATAGACCCCAAGGTCATGCCCCACGTGCCACCCAGACTCACCCAAAAGTGCACTTTACTAATCTCCTAGGCATCAAGCCAATCAAGAGTAGCCATTACACTGACGGATGCAAGAATTTATGCAGACCAGGCACAGGACTCAGGAAGAAAATGATACCATGGTACATCCTAATCAGATTGCTTAAAACCAGTAATAATAATCTTTCTAGGTAAATGGATGCATCTTGAGACCATACTCTTAAGCAAAATAAATCGGACATATATGTCTTTAAAAATCTTAAAAGGAGCCAGAGGAAAAACAATGTATTAAGTACAAAGGAACAAAGACAAAGGAAACAGCATGTTTCTTGCTGGAGATAATGCAAGTGAAAAGGCAGTGGAATAGCATTTGAATACTCTGTGTGTGTGTGTGTGTGTGTGTGTGTGTGTGTGTGTTTCCAGGGAAAGACTGTCAACCTAGAATTCCATACCCAGTAAAACACAGAGGTAAAATAAAGAAAATTTCAAGCAAAAGATGAAAGAATTAATTACCAAAGAAAATATTACACAGAAAATATTATAGGAACTCTTTCAGGCAGAAGAAAAATTACACTAGGGATATATATGGATTTATGTGAAAGAATGAAGAGTATTGAAAATGGCAACTACCTAAGAAAATGCATAGTTTTTCTTATTTAAATTTTTTTCAAAAGCTAATTGACTAAAAAGTAATAACAATATAGTTTGGATCTATAACACAAATATAAGTAAAATGTCTGAGAACAATAGCAGAAAGGCCAAAAGAGGGTAAGTGTAAGTAGAATACTCTAAAGTCCTTCTATGTAAGTGAAGTGGCATAATATAACCTGAAAGTAGGCTGTAATGTCTTAAAGTAATCACTAAACCAACAGAATAAAGAGGTGTAGCTAACCAACAAAAGTGAGAAGAATAAAAGTTCTCAATTAAACAAAACTAAACAAACTAATGAGACAAATAGAGAACAAGTAGAAAGATGGTAGATCAAAATCTAAGCATATCAACAAATATACCCAATGCAAATATCCATAACAGCTCAATTAAAAATCATTTGCAAACTGGAAATGAACTAAGACTCAAGTATATGCTACCTATAAGCAATCTATGTGTAAAATAAATTCAGAAGTAGGTAAAAAAATTGAAGGATGGAAAAAGATATTCCATGCTAACACAAATTAACAGAAATATGCAGTAGCTATATTTGTACCAGACAAAGTCAATTTTGGAGCAGAGAATATTACTAGGAATAAGGAAGGTCATTTCATAATAAGAAAGTCAATTCATCAAGAGGAAAAATAGTCTTACATATTTGAGTACCTGATAGCAGAACCTCAAAATACATGGAGCAGAAATTGAAGACCTTCAAGGAGAAATGGGTAAATCCACAATTTTAACCTAGCATTTCCACACCTGAATCTCAATAGTTGATACTTTATAGAACAAATAGACAGAAAATCAACCACAACCTGTAAGCCTTAACTGTCGACGAATTTTATCTGCTTGACATTCATAGAACACAACCCAGACACGGCAGATACACGCTCTCCTGTGGTGAATGTGGAACACTGACCCATTCTGGGTCACTAAACAGTCTCAGTAAATTTTGAAGGATTCAAGTCACACAGATTATAATTTCTAACCACAATAGAACTAAATTAGAAATTCATAACTGCAAGACACTTGGAAAATCCCCAAGTGTCTGAAAAGTAAATAATACACTTTTAAATAGCCCTTGGCCCCAAAGGAAATTATAAAGTCTTTTAAACTGAATGAAAATGTAACATATTAAACATTATGGGATGTTAGCAAAGCAGTAATACAGGAAATTTTTAGCACTGAATGCTTATATTGGAACAGAAAAACAGTCTCAAATCAGTGTCCTCAGTTTTCACCTTAAGAAACTTAGAAGAGCAAATTAAACCCAAAGGAAGCTGAAGAAAAGAAGTAATAAAGATCAGATAGGAAACAAATGAAATAGAAAATAGAGTGTGTGTGGGTAAATCATTTTTCACTATTCCTCCTCCACTCTGTAAACTCATCTTCCTGCAGCTCCTGTGAGTTGTCATGTTTCATTTCTTCAGCTTCTCCTTTTCCGTTCTCTCCCATCCTGTAGACCAGCAAAAATCTGATCTGAGGGAAGCTGGGAAGCTCTCACACCAAATCAAAATTTGGAGTGTCTCTATGGTTAGCAAAATAAGTACGGAATCCTCAGACTTCATTCCTTGTTAGCAAGAAAATGTAACATGTTATGCTGTTTTGTTCACAGTAGAAAAACCTTGTGTTTGATTTACAGAGAAGCCCTGAGGATGGAAACATTGCACCAGGATATTTTGATGGGGCAGAAAGGAAAGTTCTGGAACATGAGGGCATGTCCTAAGCATTAACTAATTTATCCACAGAACAATTCTCTGAGGTAGGCACTATTAATATCCCCATTTTACAGATGAGGAAATTGAGACACAGGATGACAAAGTAAAACCTCACAGGTTCCAGCAAAGTCTGGTCCATGATGTGATTCTTTGTGAGCTTTGTCTCCACAACACACACCCCTTCACATTGGCCCATTCTTTGTCCTCTCATACTGAACAAGGTGTGGCCTATGGTGCTTCTTCGTCCTCCCAGCCCTGCCCCAGCCCAGCACCTCGCTGGTTCCTAAGTGCATTAAAGATAAAGAATGTTTCACACATTTTCTATAAGGACCACATGTATTTCTTCAAAATTCTGGAAGAACAAAAACCCACTGGCCTCATTAATGTGTCCATGGAGTCCTGCATTAGTTCCCAAACAGTTGGGAACCAGCCTCAGCCTCTGTGCTGCTCAGGGTCTGGGGGATAAGGCACTGAAAGCCATTCAACAAGTGATGCTCCGTCAGTTGCAAAGATAGCACAGAGCTCAGAACCTGGACCCTGGCTGCGGGAGGGCTGTGGGGGCAAGGGCACAGAGCATTGGAACACGGGAAGCGGAGCCAGAAAGATGGCCACTCTCTGAAGAGAAGAGTTCTCACAGGACACTGAGGGGCTAAGGGAGCGAGACAAGACTGTGTGCCTGTCCCTGCCCACACCTGCTGTGGGAGTAGTGGGGAGGGAAGTGGCTGCAGCTGTTGGGTTGCCTTGTGGACATTAGTAGTCCCCGACTAAGGACTGATGCGTGCCCACTGTGGGATGAGATGTGAAGGGCAAAGAGTCCTGTCAAGGGGCTAGCCTGAGCTCAGTCGTTAGAGTAAACACAAGCAACACCACGGTAAGAGAAGGCCGGGCACTGGGTAGAAAGAGACACTTCATAGTCAAATGGCCACATTTTTTCTGTCCACAAGAGCATACTGCCCCTGAAAGTAGGTTCACCCTTTTCTAGTATCTTCCCAGCTGGGGTGGGAGGCAACATGCGTCACCATGGCCTGGAGACCCTGGGCCCTCAGAGCGCCTATTTTTGCTACACACCAGGATGTCAAGCTCCTCTGCAGGGCCTCGGAAGC
The DNA here is from genome assembly GCA_004026905.1 of Hystrix cristata. NCBI lineage: Eukaryota > Metazoa > Chordata > Mammalia > Rodentia > Hystricidae > Hystrix > Hystrix cristata. The sequence continues at coordinate 18,847 of PVJO010003885.1, read as the reverse complement.
AGCCAGCCTCTGAAGTCCCTGGCTACTCCCGAAAGCCACCCCCACGGGGAGAAGTCATATCCTGAATGAGTCTGCTCAACCTGCAAAGTACCACCCAAGGGGCACTAAACAACAGGCATTTATTGTTTCCATTCTGGAGGCCGGAAGTCCTAGATCAAGTGTCAGCAGGGTTGGTTTCTCCTGAGGCTTCCTTGTCTTGTAGATGCCAGCTGCTCCCTGTCTTCTTCATGGACACGGTCTTCCCTCCGTATGTGGATAAGGGCCCACCATAGGGACTTTATTTTAACTTAACCACGGCTTTAAAGACCTTAACTCAGTCACATTTTGAAGTCCCGGGGGTCAGATCTCCAATATACAATTCAGGTCATAACATTGCTACTGTTATGTCAGCTCATCCTGCTGGACCTAGTAGGAATCATCAACCACTTTGCATAACAGGAAGCTAGGTTGCAATGTTAACGGACCTGTCCTAGATCATGTGCCATTAGCTGGGTGTAGATAACACTGACCCCCAAACTTCCTATAAAATGGTAGATGTGGGAATGGTTATAAAACTGTCCAGCATAAAGTTCAAGTTGGCAGGTTAAAAGCACAGTTAAATTGCTGTGTTTAAAAAAAAAAAATTCTAGGGAGTGTGGCTCAGTGGTACAGTGCTTGCCTAGCATGCTTGAAGTTCCATCTCTAGCACCATAAACAAATAAACAAAACTCCTCTCAAAATCTAATAGCATAAAAGAACCATTTATTTTGCTCACAACTTCACGTGGGTCATAAACTCAGTGCATGATACATCTGCTCTGCAATTATTGGAGTCCTGATTGGGAAGAGTTGAAGGCTGCAGGTCACTTGCCCCTAGAGGTGTTTTCACTCACATGTCTGGTGCCTGGACTGGGGACCACCCACTTGCATGTGACCCCTTCCATGAGGCTTCCCTGCATGGATTAACTCGAGCTTCCTTACAACTGTGTTCCATGCCTGAGTGTCTCAGCAAAGCAAGGAGAAGCACACAGAAGTGACACGGTAGCCTCAGAAATGAGAATCTCTTCCACAGTATTCTGGTGGTTGAAATATCCGCCCAACTTCAAGAGGAGAGATGATGAACCTACTTTCTCATGCAAACAGGATCCTACTGCAGGAGGAATTTGTGTGTGTGTGGAGACATTGCATGGGCATCTTGGGACATGCCGCCCCTATTCACAATTTTCCTTCCTCAGACTCTCACTGGTTCACGCTGGAGAATCAATATGGGTTAGTGCAGAACGCTGATGGCTAATATTCACACAGTATTTACTCTATGTCAGACAAATGTCATACCCTAACAAAGTAGGTGCTGTGGTTTCATTATTTTTTTTTAGCCCAGTGTTTATTTCCAGCACTTATTTAAAGGCCTGACTTTAAAGACCTAACTTATTCTTCTAACTTATTTAACATTCTTCTAACTTATTTAAAGACCTCCATCATTTTACTTAATCAAAGATAAGCTTTTTGAAAATCAGAAGACCTGAGATAGTCAGTAACCAGCTCTATGAGTAGGGGACAAGTCCTTTACTTTTCTGGACAATGGTGTTCACATCTGTAAGATGAGATTTTTTTCACAAGAATTTTCTTACGAATCATCCAGGGTGACCTGACCTGCAATTCCATGTCTCTATAACTTTATGTTCAAAATAAGCTTCTTGAGCTTACAGGTGTTCCTTCCTCAAAAAAAAAAAAAAAAATTTGCATGTTCTAAGATGCTTTAATACTGCTCCCCCTCCCAACAAAGAAAGCAACCTTTTACCCAGAGTGACAGTGCTTTGAAAGTAACTGGGCACAAAGCGCTCCATTCATGTTTACTTCTTTAATACACGTATGGTGTGTACTATGGCTAAATCCTTTTTGAATACCGTCTCATTTAGCTTCACCGCAACAGGAAGAGGGAAGAATCTCATGCAGTGTAAGCATTCTTGGATGTGATAAGCACTGCTGAGGGTTTTGGACTCTGAGGTGAATTCATTACCAAATTGGGAGTATTTAGACTTTCTCAAGGGGCTCACTGGGTTTCTTGTGGAACGCCTCTTACCACTGAGAGACTCTGCAAACCTAGCCCCCAGATCCCAGTGGGGTGCTTCGGGGAGCACAGGAGACTTTGCTTCTGGTGTGCCTGCAAGAACTTGGAGCAAGTAGCCCCCTAGTGAATTATGTCAGCCCAATTCTTAGACCGTGCTACCTGAAGGCTGAGAAGTGTGGAGGGTGAGTGTGAGGAACATGGCATCATTCATGTCAAGTATGTGTTGACATCACAGCATGGTGGCAGCTGAGGCAAGGCGTTTTTAATAGCTCTAAGAGAACAACACCCTAAAAAGTTGATTGATTTCACCCAAGAACAGATGCCCCGAATACTGCAGCTAGAGTGACAATAAGATGGCTGAATATTCACTACAAAAACCACATATAAAGAGGAATCAAAGAGGTGCCAATCAGACCCAATCCTTTCCAATGAACGAACAGCTTACCCTCTCTCACGAGCCTCATACTGTAGCCTCAAGGGAGGAGTGCTAGATTCTACAAGACTTCTGTTGGAAACAGTGTACTGTCCTAGCCTGCCTCAAACTGGACCTGGACCTTTGTTCAGTGAGTGACTTGGACTCAGTTTGGTCTCATATTCAATGACTGACCAGGATCAGGACATTACATTTGTTTGTGTGTGCCTTATAGAGTTAGAGTTTGCTGTGTAAATTGGTGTGAATAAACTGCAGTCAAAAGACAATACTGTCTGTTGTCTGATTTGTTCACGTCCCTTACTCTATTATAAGGTGCTCCTGACGGTGAGACCCTGAGACGTTCTCCAACGTTCACACAAGGGGTCTTGACATCAGTGTGAGTTCTCACTCCATCTGCTCTCTGCCCCTATGTCAGCTTCCAGTCCAGTCCAGGCCCTTTCTCAAGTCGTTCTGGGACCCAAGGAGAGAACTGTAGTCCCCTAAACTGCAAGTTTGGACCCATCCCCACGCCCCCGTCGGCCCCATTCTTTTCTGCATCGTCTTTATATTTTTGCTATACCCCATTACATAGTCACCTAAGCAAGCCCTGTCCACCGCACCGGCAGTAAGCAGGCAGCCAGTAACAATTGTTGACAGGTGAGCGAATGGATGTCAAATGTGCGGAACCTGTGTCAGAACCTCTGGAACCAATAGCAAGCTCTGGAAGGACAGCTCCACCCCCTGACCGCAGTGCCCATCCCGACGTGCTTTGCTTTTCTGTAGTCTGAGTGGCTTCTAGAAGCGATTCCTCCTAGCGCTTGGTGCCACGCCCTTAACTCAGCTACTGCCGGGGTGGGAGTGGGAGGTGGGAATAAGGGCCGGACCTGGGCAAAGTGCATTAGAAAAAGGAGGGAGGGGTAGGGGGAGGCCAGTTTGGTGATGGAACTTGAGACCTCATGGGCGAGGTGAACCGCGGTGGCGACCAGAACCGCAGGGGCAGAGGCGGCGACGAAGAGCTTGGGCAGCAGCATCCCGGCGAGCCGGCGCAGGTGGCTTGCAAGCCGTTCCTCAGCCTCAGCGCAGGCGGCCCCGAATGCAGTACTGTTTCATGCCGTGACATCTGGAGAAACCAGAACGTGTTTTCCAAGGGACTCAATACCCTGGTGGGCCCACAAGGTAAGTGGCTGGCTCCAGGAGGCACCCGTCCTCCGCGGGGTTCAGGCTCAGTCCAAGGTTTCTATCTCACCTGATCGTCTCCTTCCTTCTTGAGCCAAAAGTTACTGGGGTCTCCACCTAATTTTGTGCTGGGGCTATCTTGTGGGCTCAAGGTCAATATTTCACGCAGTAGTGACATGAATCAAGCCTAGAAACGTTTGTGGTCATTCATTTTGTTTCTTTTTCAAATTGTGGTAGCAGTCCCAGTACCACAGACCAAAACTGTGATAACACAGAAACATAAAATATACAGTACTATCTAAACTACTTCTGAAGTCTAGATTTCAGCAGTCTCAAGGTTTTCATGCTGTGTAAACAGATCTTCGGAACTCTCGACTTGCCAAGATAAGCCTCTATACCCTTTAAACGACTCCCTTTTCCCCGTCCCATATCTCCTAACAGCCACGATTCTGTCATTCTACTTTTTCATTCTCAGAATTTGACCGTTCTGGGTACTCATGTAGTGAATTCAGACGGTATTTGTCTTTAGGTATCTGGCATATTTCACTTGGCACAATGTCGTCAATGTATGTTCATGCTGTAGCTTGTTCAGAATTTCTTTTTTAAGGTTGGATTACTATTCCATTACATGGATAGGCCCCATTGTGTTTTAGCATTTATCTGTGCAAGGACATCCTGGTTGCTTTTGCCACGTGTCTCTTGCAAATAGTGCTGCTATGACATGGGTGGAAAAATATCTCTTCAAGTCACGATTTTTGATTCTTGGGTGTATACCTAGAAATGGAATTGCTGGATCATATAATAATTCTATGTTTAATAGTTTAAGGAACCACCAGACCTTCATAGTGGCTGCACAAATTGACATCTGTTAGTAGGCAACAGTGCATTAGGGGTATATTTCTTCATATCCTCTCCAACACTTGCTGTTTTTTGGGTGTTGCTAGTAACCATCCCAGTGGATGTGAGGTAATAACATTGTGATTTTGACTTGCATTATCCCAGTGATTAGCAATGTTGAGCATCTTTTCTTGTGCTTTGTTTTCATTTGTATGTCATCTTTGGAGGAATGTCTGTTCAACTCCTTTGTTCATTGTTACTTTTATTCGTTATTAACTAATTTATTTTTGTGGTATTGGGAATTGAACCCGGGGCTTTCATACTGGGCTACATCCCTAGTCCTTTTTTATTTTGAGACAGGGTTTCGCTAATTCACTAAGTGGCTCAGCCTGGGTTCAAACTTGTGATTCTCCTGCCTCAGCCTCCCAGAGTGTTGGAATTACAGGTGTGCATTAATCATGATGGTTTAGTTTATTTTAAAATCTGGATGGGATATTTTTGCTATTGACTTGTCAGAGCTGTTTTTATAACTCCTTTTCAGATAAATGTTTTGCAAATATTTTCTCCCATTCTGTGGGTTGCCTTTTCAAACTTTTGATTGTGCCCACTGAAACACAGAAGTTTTTGATTTCCATACATTCATATATGATACATTGATCATGTCTGTCCACCCTCCTACCCTTTACCCTTTTCCCTCTCTCCCCCTCCCTCAGCCCCTTTCTTGGTTCTTAGTAGTCTTTCTTCTTTCAGGTGCTTTTTTTTGGTTCTGTTTTGTTTTGTTTTGTTTTGTTTATTGCCTTTTAAATTTCCACATCTGAGAGAAAATATGTGATACTTGCCTTTCTGTGATTGATTTATTTTGCTTAACATGGTGTCCTCCAATTTTGTTTTCCCACAAATGTCAGGATTCATTCATTTTTATTACTGAATAATACTTCGTTGTATGTGTGTACCATACTTTCTTCATGCATTTGTTGGCAAAATAAAGAGAGAAGTCCACACCATTCAGAAATGGCTCTGAATGTAGATGGTCTTAATTCTCTGGCTTGGAATGCTATTTTCCATTTTTTCATTTTCAGTCTCTGCTCATCTTTATGGATAATGTGTTTCTTGGAGATAACATAATGTTGGGTCCTGTTTTTAAATACATTCAGCCAGTTTGTGTCTTTTAATGGGAGAGTTAAGACCATCTGCATTCAGAGTTGTCACTGAAAAGTATGGACTTGTTCTTTCATTTTGTTGATTTTCTTCTAGTTGGTTTGAATATTTTTTGTTTCATTTCTTCCTCATTCATCCTTGTGGTTTCATGGGTGGTTTACTGTGTTGATGATGTGGTAGTCCCTATCGGGTGATGGGCTCTCCAAGGCATTGTTGATACTGCTTTGTTACTTGAGAGCAGTTCTGATGCTGGTTGCTCCAGTCGTGGTGTAGGGCCTGAATCTCTTGTCCTCTGGCTAGATGCTGGTGCAACTCCTGGTGCTTCACAGGATGAGGCTGGACTGGGGATCACAGCTCCCACTCTGTGGCACACACATCCGGACTTGTCAGCAGTACATGGTCTGACAGGGTGTGTGTATGACTGATAGAGAGGACCTGCAGGTGTCAGCAAAAACTGTGTTATTCTTTGATACTTCTGTGGGGATCTTTGTCCAGGAGCAGGACTTCAGACTCTCCAAAGCTGTGCTCACCTGGGGATAGGATGACTGCTGGGGACTCTAGTTTCCCAATTCTTTAAATTGAAGTGTACACCAGGGTTCAAGTGGTACTGAGTTGTGACTGGAGCTGGACATAGTTCCTCTCAGCTGGCCTAGAAGTGTAGATCGGTAGTGGAGTACCACCCAGCCCAGGGTACTCAGTGTATGTGAGGCCCTGGGCTTGATCCCCAGTACCACAAACAACCAACAACAAAACCACAGACAGAGAGGGAAAAGAAAAGAAAAAACAACGGGAACAAAAAAGGAAAAATAATTTCCTTTCACCTGAGGTGCTCAGAGGAGCAAGCACTGGCAGATTGCTGCCCATGTTGAGCAGAATTTCTTTCTGGATCTTCTTAGGTTGTGCGTCAATGTGCGTCAACCAGAGGTTTTTCTCTCTAGAATTCTTTCAGTTGTAATATTCACTAGATATTGGGTAGAGGGTGTGGATCACAGCTGAACTGAAAGTGGTTAAATTTTCTCTCTTGATTAGCTTGGGTAGCTAGCACAGAATGCAGGCAGCACCAGGTGTGGTTTCTCTCTGGAACTTCTTAGGCTGTGCACCATAGGGAGAGGGAAAAACTGGAGCCACAGGGCTTGCTGAAGCTATTCACAGCTTCTGAAGGGAGAGGGGAAGTAGTGGAACTACAAGGGAGGTGGTGGGAACTGCGTGGTCTGTCACCTTCAGTCTTGGTGCCCTTAGTCCCGGCACTGCACGAAACCACCTATGTCTGGTTATACCCACAATTTCAGAGGACAGATTCCCCAATCCTCTGATTCCAGAGGGTAGTGCACTCCACTCCCCTCTGTTTCTCATCTGTGTTCCCCACTGCATAGAACTTCCAGGAAATGTATATCAAAGTCACTCCCCTGAGCCAACACTAGTGAGACAGCTACCCTTGAGGAAGTGCAATGGAATTATGTGGGCTCCCAGACATGGGAATAAGCAGAGGTTTCTGATCCCTAAAGCAGTACAGACTCAGACAACAGGTCCCTCCTCAAGATGGCTTCTGGCTGCAGCATTCTGGGAGTTTATTGGGAGATATAATGAACTTCTCTAAACCAGCCTGCTGTTCAGACCCCAGGTTTTATCTGTTTAGGGTATATGTCGGCAAGGTGCCAACAAAGCTCACTGAGACTCTTTTTCACCTTTACCCTTGCAGAGGGGAGAGTCTCCCTTTCCTGGCCATGGGGCCATGCTACAGTTGATAGTTTTTTTTTTTTTCTCATACTGTGCTGTTGAATTCCAGGATTTTCCCTTGGTTACTCAACCTCAACATGTAGCTAAAACATGTTGCTTTCATTCCGTTGTACGAGGGAGCAGAAAAGTGCTGGATAACTATTCTGCCATTTTGCCACTGGCATCTTGATATTATTTTATACTTGAGGAAACCAAGGCACCCAAAAGTGAAATGACCAATCCTAGATTAAAATGCTAATGAGTAGAAGGACTGGGGTGTGAACTCGGTCCCTTGCGAGCCTGCATCTGCCATCTTGACCTCTGTGTTTGTTGTCCAAGGATGATGAGGTGGGGCTTGCCCAGCTAGAAATCACAAGGTGGAGTGGCACTACATGTTTAACATAAGAATAAACTGGAATGTGAACCCACAAATGGATTCAAATATATGTGAAACTTAGTATGTGATGGAAAGTAGTAATTTAAATATTGGACCAAGAATAAAGACTGATGTTAGATTAACATGTCTATCATTTGGAATTAAAAATGAGTATCTTATACCATATCATATATCATAATAAAGTCCAGATTAACTAAGCATAAAATAAACAAGACCATTAAAGTACTATACAATGAAAAGAAAGGTCAGTTGACTTTTAGCATATATAATACAGGGAGGACTTTATAGCAATACAATCAGAAACTGTAAAAGAGGATATGTTAGATTTAATTAACAAAACTTTAAAAATTAAGTTTAGTATTAGTCATCACAAAGAAAGTTACTGTAGCATAATACAAGGCCCTGAGTTTGATCTCTATCACTGCAAAATAAATTACCAACTAGGAAATAAATGTATTTGTATCACACCCTACATGTATAGTTTTTAGAAATGTGTAAGAGATAAACATCTCCCAAAATAATAGGCAGTAACAAGTACAGTCAACTTATGAATATACCCCCAAATAATAGGCAATAAGAACAGTCAGATTTCACTATTTTAGAGTGCTATCTGCATCCATGGACTAATGTGTGATCTCAGATAAAGTTTTGAAATAGGTTCTACGTTTTCAGAACTTAGGAGAGAAGAAACTGGAAGCTTATAGAGTATGTTAGTCATTCCACTACTGTAACAAGTATCTGAGATAACCAGTTTTTAAAGAGAAAAGATTTGTTTTTGGCTTATGGTGTCAGAGGCTTTAGCTCATGATCAGCTGGTCCTGTAGCAAAGCAGCACATCATGGCAAAGGCACTTGTGAAACAAAACCGCTCACTTCATGGCTGGGGAGCAAAAGAGGAGGAGAGATCCGTGTCACAATTCTCTTTGAGGGCGTGCCGCCAGTGACCTAACAACCTCTCATCAGGCCTCACCTTGTAGTTTCCACCACCTCCCAGTAGTGTGACGCTGAGGCCCGACCCTTTAACACATGGGCTTTTGGGGAACTTTCTAGATCTAATCTGTAGCAGAGTATAAGTGAACTCTCAAAGTCATCCAGATGGAATCCCAAAAGCCAGGCATCAGCCTTGAGTACTAGTGTCTGTGCCGTAGGCTTCGCATGAAAAGATAAAGACGGGCATCTAAAATGCCAAAATATGATCTTAACATATAATATATATTAAATACAAACTTATGCAAATTTAACGCACCTAAAACAACACTAAGATCTTTTGAGTCCCCTCAGACTAAGAAACTTGAATGACAAGTAACATCTAGTGTTGGTGGCACTGAGATATGTTAAAGAAAATATTATTCTGTAGTACTTGTTAAAGTACTGTAAGAAAAACTTTGTTCAGGACTGTTGTGATAGGTGGGGGGACTGTGTAGTGGAGAGATTATGTAGTGGGGAGAGAACCTGAGCTCAACTCTGAATATGGCCTGGGTAAGTGGGAATTTATAGGCAAGGAGCTGGGTGGGGCAGGTTCAGTAGATAGAAAATGACTAAGAAGAAACATCAGGAATACAAGGGGTTCTAGCTACATTGACCTAGGATTCTTGCTTAAAATAAGCCAGGGCGATCATACACCCCGGACTATGGCGAAGGATGAGGAACGCAATCAGATATCTTCACCGATGAGAAGATATAGATAGTGGGGCTTTCTTGCTAACCTGATTTAGCTTCTTCTTGCTAAAACTGGATTTTATAAGAAAGTGCACAGATGAGCCTTGGAGGGGATTTGGAAGCCTGAGGAAAGCATAGCCAGGCAGAGAATCTTTGTCAGGGAGGAGGTACCATTGCTAATGGTTGGCAGACATGTAAAACTGACTGCCATTCTGGATAGGGAGAAGGGTGATGAGGAAAGAAAGCATGTGCTGCTTTAAGAGATTGTTTGGAGGTCTACCAGGGGAGTACAGCTACTTGTATACTCTTGACAGAGGAAATGGTTTCCTCTATTGGGAGTTGTCATCCTCTTCAACCAAACATGCAGCTTCGGGAGGGATGCACATGGGGCAGTGAGGGAGCAAGGGGGCCACCCACTGAGGTAGCCAGATCAGCCAAATCGACCCTGCTGATCAGTGTGGTGACAGATGTCACAGCCAGATCACCCTCACATCCAAAGGTGCTGCCTTGGAGTTGGCACTGGTCATCAGTTGTGGATGACTTTTGACCAAGACTAATCTTAGAGCAGCACACAGAGATTTGGCTAAGGACTCAGGCTTTGCCACTCACTAGAACCCAGAAAGCCTTCTCCTATGCAAGGAGAGAACCACAGTGCTTGCCCTTAAAATAGTGCTCAAGGGAGCTACAAAGAGCCCGGACTGTACTGTTATGTCGCTGTTAGATTTTAAAACCATGATCCGAAGTGTCAGTTTTCTGTCACCGTGACCAAATACCTGAGAAAGTCAATATGAGAGAGACTTATTTGGGCTCATTGTTTCAGACTGTAGTCACTTAGGTCTGGTGCTTCTGGGCCTGTGGTGAGGCAGAACATCATTGTGGGGAGCATGCGATGGAGCAAAATGGGCAGGGAAGGGCCCAGGGACAAAATATACCATTCAAAGGCACATCCCATGGCTTACTTCCAACTTGGCTCCACCTCTCTACGTTTCTGCCACCTCCCAAAAGTGCCATCAGCTAGGGACCAAGCCTATAGCGCATGGCCTTTGGGGGACATTTAATATGTAAACTGTAATATCTTCTGTCCAGGATTAGAATGCATATGTACATACATGTGTGTATGGTTGTATATGTGGTATGTATATGCATATGTATATGTATGTGTTTATTGTGTTTCTGTATGTATCTATAATACATATGCATGTATTTCTCTGTATGTATGTATTTGTATGTATGTGTCTGTGTATATACAAGTCTAGGTATGTGTATCTGTGTGTGTGCTTATTTATGTGTGTGTATCTCTATGTATGTCTCTGTGTTATGTATATGTGTATATCTGTGTGTATATCTATGTATAGTGTATGCCTATGTGTGTATATATCTGTATGTATAGATGTGTGTATGTGTGTGGATGTATATGTATGTATAGATGTGTATACATCTCTGTGTTATATATTTGTGTGTATTTATGTGTGTGAATGATATTGGTGTATCTGTGTATGGATGTGTCTATCTCTGTGTGTGGGGTGTGTGTGTATGTGTGTGTGTGTGTAGGAGGAGGACCACTGGAAGAAGACTAAGCTCTTCTAGAAAGGCAGCCCTGAGAAGGAGGTTTCCTCTGAGTGGCAGGACAAAGAGACCAGAAATGTTTGGAATGAGAGGATCCAGGTCTTGCTCTCCGGAGAGTCCCTGATGAAGCCCCTACAGGGCCTATGCCAGGTTGCCGACCTCAGCAACAGGGATGGGTCAGAGCCAGCGAGGGCAAAGGCAACAGAGGGTCAGCTCATGGGCAGAGAGTGGTGCTTGGTTAAAAAGTGACTTGGGCACTCTTTGTACTGGAAGCTTTGCTCTTCCTTCTGCCCCATGCTCTATTGACTGGTGTGTGGCTTAATTATTGATGTTCCAAAGTGAGTTAACTTCTTCCCTACAGACCAGTTCTAATTAATAAATGAAAGAAATAAGAGACAAAGATGCCTGCTAGAAGACTACAGTACTCATTGCTGCAGGCAAAAGCACTGGTGGAGGTTAAAATTAATGGGCAAAAGTTTAAGAAGAAACAAGATCTCTGCAAAGCCTCAAAATATCCCTGCTAATTTTAGTAATTACAAAGGAGAAGATATTAAGTTTATAGTGGAGATTCCTGGCAGGCACCACCTTAACCAAGAAATCAAGGTTAGCATCACCAGATAAAATACCAAAGGACATCATGATCGACCAGTATGATCCACTGAGAGCATTCACATCTATGGAATTGTCACAGAATTGCTGGAAATTCCTGATGTCAGTTTGATCATTCGCAAGAAACAGACAGATGCACAAGAAGGAACAGTCCACAGAGTAACAGACCCGTCTTCTTTAAAAGCATCATCACAGCGAGGGAGGGCTGAGGCCCTGACAAAATTTGGAAGAGATGAGGGAGACCTGAGAGAAGAACATGTGTAGGAGTTTGAACAGGCCTGGGGCAGGGAAGGGCATTGGTGGGCACTGGCGATCAGAGAAAACGAAGTCTGTTATCAGCTCCCAAGACTGTGGCAGCAGAAGCTCTCAGGTTTGACAGATGCAGTAGGACCACAAGAGAGGCTGACAGGAGGGGAGAGTAGGCAGCAGATATAGAGGAGCTGTCTGTACTGCATTTGTAAATCTTCTGTGTATCTAGTGATCTCTAAGAGATAGATAAGTAGTGCATGAGTGCATGTGTGAATCTGCAGGTGTGTTCGGTGATCTTTGCTGGGATCTGGCCTCAGATGATGCCAGCACACAATGGTCCATGTGGCATACTGTCACTGAGACGTGATCGCTTCTGCATGATCTTCCAAAGGCATACTGAAGGGCATGCATGAGACCTGTGGTGTTAGGTATTTAAAGCCTGGTTGGCGCACCTAAGAGCACGCTTACCTCAGAAATGTAGTCTCTAGGGTCATTTGGAGTGAGGGCTTACCCATGTGGACGTGTCCTACCCATGTACATTTCCCAGATCCCAAAGTGTCTCCAAAGTAACTGGGCTAAAGTAAATCTCCAAACCCAACCTGCCTCCAGATCTTCTCTTCCACTCTCCTACTCAGCTCACCAAATGGCCCCAAAGCTAGAATCCATCTTGCAGTCTGTTTCCTTAGCTCTCCCCTGTTGTTTCTGCCTCCAGAATCTATCTGTAAACATACCTGTCTCATCATTTCCCCCATTGTCTATTATCCAGCCAGCAGACACCTAGATCTTTAAAACCTCCGTCAGATTAGTCCTCTTCTGGTATAGAACCTACCAACAACTCTGCCATTGACTCCTCAGTGGGGTCTTCCTGCCCCTCCATCACTTGCATGGCCACTGCAGGTTCCCTCCATACCCTTTTCTGTGCTTCCATTGTGTACCTGCTTTGTCCCTCCTCACACCTAGATTCAGATCCAGGAACACCTTTTCAGGAGTGCCATCCCTGCTACCTGGGCCCAAGGGATCCACTCCTGGCTCCCTTGCTTTCCCTCATCTGCTCTCATTTCCTTCATGGTATTCATTCCGGCCCGACATGATCTTTTCCATGGATTCATGTTTTTCTCCACCAGCTAGAACATCCACTCCATGAGAGTAGGGCCTTGTCTGTGTCCTATTGTTCTATCCTGAATCTAGAATAGGGCCTGGCACACAGCAGGTGCTCAGCAAACACTTGACCAATTAATTAGTTAAATAGCTGCTTCCTCCCTTAATTCTAGTCCTTCCATGAGCCAGAGCAGTAATTAGGCAGGTGTGACACCCCCAGAGGTATTATGGAGTAGAAAGAGGTCAATAGGAATGTGGTGAAACAATGAACCTACTGGAAGATAAAAAAGGTGACACATGTAAAGTCATAGGTATAGGGAAGAACTTGAATAGAATTGCAGTTGTACAAGAAATATTGACAAGAATCAAAAAATGGGATTATATTAAATTTAAAGACTTCTGCCAGCAAAGGAAATAGCAGAGTGAAGAGACAACCTACAAAATGGAAAAGCATTTTTGCTAACTATTCCCCAGATAGAGGACTAATATCTAGAATAGATAAGGAACTCAAAAAATTAGACTACCCAAAACAAAAGACCTAATAAAAAATGGGCAAGTAAAATGAATAGACACTTCTCAGAAGAAATACAAATGGTCAACCAACATGGAAAAAATATTTAGCATCTCTGGCTATAGATAAATGCAAATTAAAGCAACACTATGATTTCATCCTACAACAGAAAGAATGACAATCATCCAAAAAATCAACTAATAACAACAAATGCTGATGTGGTTGTGGTGAAAAATGAACCTTCTACATTGTTGGTGGGAATAAAAAGTAGTATGACCATTATGGAAATCAGTATGGAGATTTATCAAAGAACCAAAATTAGAAACTCCATTTAACCCAGCTATTCCTCTTCTGAGTATCTTCCCAAAAGAGCTAAAGACATTATATTACAGCCATACATACAAACCAGTGTCTATAACAGCACATTTCATAATAGCCAAATCCTGGAAGCAGCCTGTATGTCCATCAACAGATGAATGGATAAAGAAAATGTGGTATCTATATACAATGGAATATCACTTGGCTATAAAGAAGGATAAATTTGAGACATTTGTAGGAAAATGGATAAACCTGGAAAATATAATGTTAAGTAAAATAAATCAGACACACAAGCTTAAATACCATATTGTAACTCTCATCTGAATAAGGCAAAGTATAAATAAAGAGCAAAATAAAGGTTTGATAGAAGGAAACAGAGAGATCGATTTTTGCAAATGGGAAGGGGTCCAAGAGTTCTGGGGCAAGGGGAGGTGGGAAGGGGAAGGGGAAATAAAAAGATTTAAAATGTGTCGTATACATATACCAAATACCCACAGTAACTGTAACCATTATATGTTGTAAATATAAACTATAAATAATAGTAATGAAAGCGGGGAAAGGAGATCTAGTGATTGAAGGAGAGAAGTGGGTAGAGATGGGAAAGGGGACTAAGAAGAATCAAGATATGTTATGTACATGTACCTCTGCCTTAAGATGAATGTAAACTTCATGTATTGCAAACATGTGCTAATAAAATGTTTTTAAAAAGTCTTTGGGGGAACTTCATCTGTATTACATGGAGTCGCCTGGGAGCCCTAATCCCTCAGTAGTGGCAGAATTCTTCCCAACTGTTAAAGAATGGGTCAGTGTAGTGCCAGAGACCTCAGCTAACATTCTTGGGAAACTAGGCACAATGAGCCATTAACCAACTTTGGACCTGGCTTGGCAATGGATAATTTACTGTATATCCTGACAAGTCTGAGGCAGGAGAAACGGACCAGAGAGGAGAGCAAGCACAGTGGAGAGGCCTATGCTGGAGGGCAGGAATAGATATTCTGTCTGTTGTTAACTTTTAGGGAATGTGGGGCGCAAAGAGAGTAAATTAGGAAAGAATTTTAACATTAAGGCCTCAATCTCCTTTTGTGGAGTTAAGAAGTTGTGTTATTGCTGCAAATGGCTAGGACAATGAAACACATTTCTTTGGCAACCAGAGGCCCATGGGTGCCTCGTGATCAGGTTCCCATGCACAAACCCTCCTGGTGATGCAGTCTGAGGTGGGAAATACAGGCTTTGGAGCAAGCTGCAGTTTGTTTTGGCCCTGGATCAGGAAGTGTCCGTATTACTGTAGCTCCAGCAGGCTCCTACAAGGCATTGGGAGAGGAAATGGACAGATGGGGATTGAAGGAGAGAAGAAAGCACATACAGCAGCTCGCTGGCAAGGATCCATATGTCCTACTAGAATGGAATCCCTGACGGATGACAGGGGCTGAGCTGTGGCTCCAGGAAGGGCAGGCCCTCTTCAAAGCATTCCCTCCTTGACACTCTGGTAGCCCTGGGACGCCAGCCATCTTGTCTGCCAGCCAGAGCTGAAAGGCCCTCTGTCTCTCCCCAGGCTGGAGTTGAGAGCCAGTCCCGAGATAATGGAGTGAGCTGCAGGTTCTTGTTCTGAGCCTTTCCCTCCCTGGGAGAAGAGAGCCCTGATAGGGAGGTGGACTGGTCAGGTTCACACAGCCGGCAAGTGGGCCCTTCCTCTCCTTGGGCTGGGAACACAGGGCTCTTTCCACAGTCTTCTGCCACCAGCCACAGGTCTGCCCCATGACTCCTGGAGTGATGGTGGGAGCTGCATAGCCATGTGAGGGGGAACTAATGCTGTTGGAAACACGTAGGTGTCATGCAGAAGAAGCCAGAAGAAGAATTTTAAATGTGGGAAAATACAGTAAAGAATGTTAAAACAACATACTTTAAAAATCTTGAAGGAGTGAATAGTAGAGAAATGTCAAGTACTCAAAGTAACTCAAGATATAAAGATAATACAGGAGAAATCTCACTTAACATTTAAGTCTCAAAACATTAGTGTTATGGTTTGAATCTTAAATGTCTGCTAGAGGCCATGTCTTGAAGGCTTAGTTATCACTGTACTATCCGGTGGTTGTGGAAGCTTTGGGAGGTGGTGCCTAGTGGAAGTTAGGTTATTGGGGTTGTACTTTTGAGGGGATATTGGGACCTCAGCCCCTTCCTGTCTCTCTTTGCCTCTCTTTTGCTCTTCTCCATCTTACACTCCCTGTCATTATGTTCTACCTCACACAGGCCCACGATGATGGGGACAAGTGACCATGGACTAAAACCGTTAGCCAAAATAAAACTTTCCTTCTAATAAATAGATTATCTTAGGTGTTTTGTCACATTTATGAAAAGCCGACTAACACAATTAGCAAAGTAAATGTAATAGAATATGAAAATAACCCATCATGACAAAATAAAAAAGATCTAGCTAAAGAATGTAGGCATAAATCATCATATAAAATCCATCAGTGCAGCTCATTAAATTATTAGGCAAAGCAAGAAATAATCACCTCAGGGGAAGGGGGGGAAGAGGGGGGAAAACCAAGATGTATCATGTACAGGTACAAAATAACCATGTTGATTATGATCATTATGTATACAATGTACCAATACATGTTCTTGGTAAAAATAAAAAAAAAAAGAAATAATCACCTCAAAAGATGACCGGTATATATTTAATAAAATATAATACTATGTGTAGTATGAAAAGTATTTGCTGATTAGGAATGAAAGAAAATACCCCTAAATAAACAAAGGGGATTTTATTGTAACCAGTAGGAATCACTACTCTACTTCTCAGGAAATACTCAAATGGAGTATTGAATGACTTTGAGAATCCAGTGGAAAACCTAGATATTACCACCAAAAACATGAACATGTAAACATGCATTTGAAAATTTGTAAGGGCTTATGGACTCCTTGAAGCCTGTTGTGGCCCTTTTAGATATCTATAGCCCCTGACGTAAGGGCCCTGAGTTACAGGCAGGTAGGTCAGAGAAACAAGGCATAGATATACATAGAGTTCTAGATTTAAATCCCAGCTGTGTCATCTAGCCATTTAACTATGGGCAATTTCCCTAAACTTTGTTCCTTAGTCTCCTTGGCTGGAACTCACAATAGAACCTACTTCACAATGTTATTAGGAGGATGAAGTAAGATTAATGTACATGAATTTCCTGGCATATAATAAGTTCGTCATAAAGTTTAGCAATTGGCTACTATTCAAAGTGATCACATTCTTTTTCTGTTTGTTTGTTTTTTGTTTTTAGTGCTGGGGATCGAACTCAGGGCCTTGTGCTTGCAAGGCAAGCACGGTAACCACTGAGCTAAATCCCCAGAGATCACATTCTTTTTGAAATAAACATTCCTGGCTCATCTATGATTATTTCATATTGCAGAACAGATCCTATTCAATAAAATGGCCTAGAACATGATTTAAACTATAAATATACAGAAAAGTTTCACTTTTGCAGGGATGATTTTTAACCTCAAAAATAGTAGAAAAGCTATAAGAGGTGAAAAGTATCTAATTCACTCAATATGTTTTGTGTATAATGATAATAATATATAAAGGAGACAAATGCTATCCTGAACACAACAAAAATTTAGAAATTAACTTAAAAATAAATGTGAATTCTGGCCAGGGAAATTGGAGAGGAAAAATAAATAGGATTTATCCAGCTTGGAAAGGAAGAAGTAATTTTATTTACAAATTATATGTCGTGTACATAGAAAATCCTAAGGAATCCACTAAAAAATTATTAAAACTAATAAATGAGTTCGGTAGTTTTATAAAACACAAGATAAATATACAAAAATCAGTTGTATTTTTGTGTTTGCAATGGACAATTTGAAAATGAAATTATGAAAACAGTTCTATTTGCAACAGCTAAAGGAATAAATGCTTAGAAATAAATTTAACAGAAGAAGTATGTAAGGACCTGGAAAAACAAAAGTTCTTCTATTAGACTCTCAAAACACAATACACAGTGCTTCTGTTACCAAATGTGTAGGAATTTCTCCCTTCCAAATTATCAAGCCATTCTCTAGCAGATTTTCCAATGGACACCAGCTAGCTATTTTCTGATTCAGTTCAATTTTGATGCCATGTTCCTGGAGATAGTGTCATATCCTGTAATTTAAGGGCTCTGCCTCACAAGACAGCTGCCACTTCAGATTATACTTGGCTCATACTTCTGAATGACTACAAACCAGGGTTCTCATTATACCCTTCATGGGTTTAATTAGAGTCATTTGCTAGAATGGCTCACAGAATTCAGGGAAACACACTTGCCAGACGTTACAAAGGATACAAGTGAATAGTCATGTGCAAAGATGCATAGAGTGAGGTGTGTGAGGAAGGGCACAGAGCTGCTATGCCCTCTCTAGGCATGCTGCCCTCCATAATTTCCAGCTGTCCAGCTGTCCAAAATTCCCCAAACCCAGTCTTTTTGGATTTTTATGGAGTTTCATTACATAGACATGGTTGATTAAATGATTGGCCATAGGTGATTAGCTTAACCTTTAATGCCCCCCCTTCCCAGAGGCTATAAATACTTTAAAATACACAGAAGAAAACATAGGGATAAATCTTTATGACTTTAGATTTGACGGCGGATCTTAGATATAACACCAAAAGCATGAACAATAACAAAAAATAGATAATACTTTACCACCCTCAATCTACTAGCTCCCCTAGCCTAAGACAACAATCTACTTCCTATCTTCCTATTCTGGATATTTTATATAAATAGATTATATATAAATAGATTTTAAAAATAGTTAAAATGAACTTTATCAAAATTTAAAAATTTGTGTTTCAAGGGACACTTCAAAAAGTGAAAAAAACCCCACCAAATAGGTGAAAATATTTGTTAACCTTATATCTTTTTTTTTTTTTTATTTTAAACCAAGAGCATGTATTGGTACATTCTACATACATTGGTCACATTCATTACATTTATTCTGTACCTATACATGGTGCATCTTGGTTCTCCCCCTCTCCCCTGCCCCTCCCCTCTCCTCCCTCCCTCCCTATTTATATCAGGTTCATTCATCATTTTCCATATTTTCCCTTTCCCCTCTCTTTC